>BGPR01049185.1:0-11370 GCA_013235015.1 Araneus ventricosus
TTGTCTTCCAAACGGTGATATGCATAAAGGTGGACATTCACCATAAGGTTGTACTTCTCCGTTTGGACCAACAATCGGTTTGTTTTCCACCCATTGAGGCCGATCCATTTAGATGGGTCATTCAAGAAGGCTCCAAAACGCACTAACGTCTGCTACAATCCACCCACACACACCCTCCTCTACACTGGGGATTTTCGCTTTTTAGAGAGAGTATCCTCCCCGCCCTGATATCTCCAATCTGACTGTGACCCCACCTGATTTCTCACATTTCCCTTCCCCAATCTCCCGTGAGGAGGGGAAAATCCCCGCAAACCACGAGGCGATATTACCACTTTTATGGACGAACGGGATGAATGGAAATCCAACAACGTTGAAAATCCAATCTCTCCCTCAATCTATACTAAATCTCACCGGGATTTCAAATTGACGGATGAGTTTGGCATTCTATGTTCCAAAAAAAGTGGATTGGACACTGGTGAATGTCCCGTTGGGTGGAACGGGGGGTTGTGCTTATGTCATCTCAGCCAAAAGAAGAATATTTGCATTAGACACTATATAGAGAATATTTGCATAACAGATTCGCATTCCTATTGGACGCTTATTACCAAGGGCATCTGTAGTGGAAACAGTATTATTTATTGAGTTTCAACCGCATCTGTTTTGCATTTGCATTTTCTTTTGACGTCTTATGGTTTCTTAAAAAAATTTTGAAAGCTTTCTGCGATAGATAAGTAGCTCATAAATAATTTTTTCATCTAAACGAGATAGTTATTTCTTGCTGTCCTGTGCTTTAAATTACCTTTAATTCCGTGAGATTTTCTTCGTTATTTTTTAAATCTGCGTAAAGTTGTTATTCACCCTTACTTATCTCTCTTCGTAACAGAAATAATTTTACTCTATTTATTTGTAAAATGTAATAAAATTCTGAATAATACTAGATATTTTCTGCGCTTGAGATGTACCTAACACAGGAAAGAATTCTCTTCTTCCTTTCAGACACACAGATTCACAGTACGGGATTGGATGTCAAATCACGCTTAGTTCTAAGTAAATTTCTGCTATCGAGGACAAAAAATACTGTATTAATTCCTTTAGTTGTCTGAGATCTGTTTTTAGCCACGAAATTTTATTGAGAATATTTGATTATCAAGAACTTACTTAAAAACGATGGAATATCCTAGACGTAAAATGCATTGTTGAGTGAAATCAGATGTATTGAGTAATAAATTGATTGAAATAAGTGTATTGAGATAAAAAGCATAGGAAATGCGAGCGTCGCTTAGCATTATTTTCATTTATTCTTAATTTAATAATGAAACTAAAAAAAATCTCCTTTTAATTAGCTATAAATAAAATGCAATCAGTTTTATTTCTATTCTGTATTTATATCATTGCTGTAATAACTGATGACGAAATATTTTATTAAGATTAATTACATTCCTACCCCCACTATTTGAGAGAATTATTTCTCAAAATGGAAGAAGGGTGAAAATTATTTTTATTGAAATGTTCTTTCTGATAAATGTGAAAAGAGCAAATGTTTTTATATTTCATCGGCAATTAGCCTCTTAGAGTAAGCAACTATTAATTAAGAAAACACGAGAATGTTATTCTAGTAAGAAATTAATTAGTCATCTCTGTGTTGTTCTTTCTAAGAGCACAGAGTTACTTGTTTCATTATTAATGACCTCCGTTTTGCGCACCGTCACATCATATTGTTTTTATACGCTATTAAAATAATGTCAACCACAAATATGCTATATATTTTTGAAAAGGATATATTGATTTAAAGATTTCTAATTATTTGCTCCCACTAATGATTTATTTGTATACCCTAACTAACGAGAATCTGTTTACAAAAAATATTATGAGCCAAATTGAAGGAAATAAAAAAAATCCAATTTTTTTGTTTCAATATTAAAAAGTTCACTGGTGACTACTGAGATTAATGGGTTTAAAGAAGCTAAAGTGTACACTGATTCAATTTAAAGCGTAAGCATATAAAGCGGTGTGTTACCTTTCAGCAAATAAAATGCTTTTTCAGTTCTGTATATTGAATGGGTTAATTAATCTAATTAAGGACATAATTTTTCGACAAGAGATTTTCAAATTTATTCTTCATATCTGTTTAGTATCCTTGAAACTTAATTTATGAATCTACATGTCAAACTTAAATATAAATGATATCCGAATGTATATAAATAAATTACTTTAAAATTAATGGATACATTCTGCAAATTTATATATATTCAGCTTTCTATAACTTTTCTGAATTCAAGCGTACACAATTTTAGTGTGATATTTTAGAACCTGAGTCAGTCATATCAGCGGCATGATAAGGCATACCAAAAATTGAAACATCAGGAAGAATCATAAAATTGTGACATTGTAAGAATTCCATAAAAGATATCAACTCGATTCTTTCAGCAGATCGACGCCAAAGGCAACGAAGTAATGAAGATCGTTCAATCTTACGACCTTAGCAATATAGAGCTTAATTATAGCGTCTAAACGGTAAGTGTGACGAAAAAAGTTGTATAGGTCTAGGATGTAGGAAATTTTGTGCTTATTATTTTAGTATATAATGATAATATACCAAAAGTTGATAGTTTTTGAATTATAAGGGAAAAACTGGGAATTTCTTTTCCATTTTTTGGCTATAACTAAAATTCCAACAACAAATTTTAGTGGCAAACTTCAGATTCATAATCAGCACCCAAAAACACATTTCCTCCAGAATTTGATTAAAAATTTGCCTAATTACTGGACTAAGGCAAAAAAATGAGGGAGGCTGTCTTTTCAAAGAGCCGCTGATGTTAAAGGCGTAGGACTACTTTAATGGCGTGACTCTTCTGTTTCTCGAAGTTTCTCGTAAGTTTTAACGTTTAAGTAAGTTTTTTTGTAACTCCTGCTGTTACCCTTTATCTCTAAGATAGGACATTAATTTTGTTTTTAACATACTTAGTTACCGAGATATAGAGGATCTCCCATACCAAGTGTTGCGGCGTTTTGGCGTGTGAATCAATTTCTTTCCTGAGATCCCAATGGAAGGAACGTATAATCCTACATTAAAAATAAAATTCGACTCGTGCTCTATTGAGCCAGTAATCTACATCTAGAAGAGCACCGTTCACCAGTCTCTACTCACTACTTCTATCAGCTCCCTTCTTCGTTTGGTTAACAAATGAATAAACCAGTTGCATTTTAATAAGATGTGAAAAGAATATTTTTGTCGCCCTCTCTGCTAATAATAAATTAGGATGTTGTAAGCTTTGCCATTGTTTAACGATTTAATTATTCTTTTACCACGAGTAATTAATTATATGCTGAAGCGATTAAACAGAGTTTCCTGATTTAAAAAAAATTTCAAATATTACATTCTCTCACTTTTCATCCACTCTTTATGCTCATAAGATTCTATATTGCGAAAGTTACAGATTTACTGCACAGACTCTCATGGATATTACCATAATAAAACGGAAAAAGATAGTTTTAAAATATCTTTTTCTTAAGACATCTGCTCATACGAATGTCCAAGATAATGTTTACCATTTCAATAAATGCCCTTTACAAAAGAGAAAAAAATATTGAAATGCCATTAAATTTGCTCATAGATTTTTGGGATTCTAATAAAATAGAAAAAATAAAATTGGCATTGATACATTTTTTTCTGAAATGATTCTGTCCATTCCACTTAGTATTCTCTCCGAAACAGCAAAAAATATTTGAAGATATTGGAAATACCATTACATTATTATGATAACAGTTGTAGAATAATACATTTTTTAAATATAGAATCAATAATCTATAATATAATCATCGTACGAAGTCGCTAAAGCTGCAGAAAGTGGGCGTGGCTACAGGCGAATCAGACCCGAAGCGTGGAGAGGCTCGCCCAGAGGGTTTCGGGAACGGAAGGAGTTTTTAGGATTACGAGAATTGTTCTGAGTCCTTACGGCCTTTGAGAAGGGAAGTGAATTTCCCTTATCTTTGAAAGAGTGTTCCCGTATTTTAAGTTCTCTCTATTCTACTTTTCTTTCGAATATTTTCTACCTTTTACGTTCTAAATTTTTGAATTGAATATTTAAGAGGAGATTTATCTTAGATTTAATTATTAGTTTTCATTTGAGTATTGGTAAACATTATGGATAGAGAAGATCCCTCTGCAAGGAAACGGAGGTTAGAATGAGATAGGTTTGCAGGATGGAGGGCTAGACAAAGCCAAGAGATATTAAACAGGAGGCATGCTGCAGATAATGAATGCCATCGTAGAAAAGAAGGAGAAACTCCAGAAGAAAGGCAGAAACGCCTTGAATTTTTATCAGAATACCGTGAACGTATTCATTTAGTGTCAGTTAATTCATCAGTTCTGTTTTTCATGATTTATTTCTTAAGCACTCTAGCAATCTACATGAGATTTTCTTCAACAACTTTTGCTAGTAAATCCGTGACAATCAAATCTGAGATATTGATGGCAAGCTAAAAGCCTGTTTTCAACGGGCGCATATCTTCTATTACTACAAACCAGCTAAAAAATTCTGCAAAAAATCCGCAAAAAAATCTGCAGATATTTGGAACATGTTTTCTTCAGAAAAAAAAATGTAGAATATCTGAAGAAAAATATGTTCCAAATACCTACAGATTTTTCTACAGTCAAGGTTTAATTATTAATTTCAATTAATGTAATAATTTATTTAATTAGTGATTCAACTGACTTATACGATGTTGATTCAGATTGTGGCAAGGCTTCAGCTCCGGATTCGAACCCGCGTTCCTATAGTTGGCGGGCAGGAACGTTAACCACAAGGCCACGCCGAAATACACGGGATGGAGGTAAAATAACCTACTTTTATTTTAGCGTCACCATAGCTCTCGTGGCGCCATTTAGTGGTGTAAAAGTAAACCAAGGTCAACATACGTGCTACAAGTCGTAGAGATGAGTAATAGATGAGATTAATAATATTTTTGTTCAATAATTTAGATTCTCTGTTTCAATAAATTCGTTTTCAGACTCTTATCTTTTTGGTAAACCTCCTCTCCATAAAAAGGTGGCAAGCTCCTCTTTTCCCTTCTTTCTGGTGGAAAATAGCTAGTCAGAAAAACAGTTGGAAAACTAATTTGGAAATAAGTAAATAAAGGTGGAAATTTTAAAATATTAAAACCTCAAATATTTATTTTAAAGATTAATTTAGAATTCATTTTTTCAGTGGCATATTTAAAAAAAATTAGTGCCTAAGACAATTTTCGATTGGAAATTTTTCGAAACTCGTGTTTACTGTAGAATTAAACAATAATGATAATTATATTCGAATTTTGTTTTATATTCTTTGAAAAAAAAGCTGCAATATTAAAGAATATGGTTCAAAATATGTATTTCGAGAGATGCAGATATCATGAAATTGAAGTTAAATCTTCTAAAAATCAACAGATATTGGACAAGTTTAATGATTTTGTGAAAATCTGCTAAATAACTGCAAATTGAATTGAAGACAAAATGGAGATTTTTTGAAGTCTTTAAAAAATCTACATGATATTTAAAGAAAAAAAAAGAATTTTTTTTGCAGATTTTATGCAGATTAAATTGAAGAAAAAATACAGATATTTTCTGTCTTCGAAAAATCTGCAGAAATCTTTAAAAAATTCAAAAAAAAATTTTTTCTGCTGAATTTTTTTTAGCTGGGAAAAAACATTCCGTAAAGATAAATGTTTTTTAAAAAGGAAAAGGCTGTCCAATTCCATATTAAAAATCCATTTATCTGTTCTATAAATTAACATTTATTCTGACTTATGTTAAAAAACATAATTTATCGATTGTGCTGTTTAAATATCTCGTAGTGTATAAAAATAGTAACGGAGGATTATGAAAAAATATTTTACTGTCCTGACAAACTTTTCCTTTGTCGCTCAAAATAATCTCTTTATTACGATGTATGAGATCATTACGACTAATTCCTCGTTTTTTTCCATCGATCTTTATATTTTGAAAAGCACAACTGTTTTACTTAAAAAGTAAAGAATTGGTTGAATTTCATTTTTCTAATTCTTTCCGACAAAGCTGTTTGACTAAAGTTATCAAAAAGCTTCGAGACTAGCTGAATTCAACGTGCCAAACGATATCGCTGCGCAAACATAGGACTTTGTTCTAAAGCAGGCCACTCAGCTGTTGTCCATTCCATTCCATTTGTCCCAACACTAGTTCCCTCCCTCCATCCATGTCGAAAAATCATGCGCTTCATTCATCTGTAGCTCCAAAGTGCCATACAGCCACTCTTCGCTCCCCCAATCACCACGGAACTTGATGTTTCAAAGTGCGCTTGCGGTAAGAGGGGGAGTGTCTTCTTCTTCTCTCCCCTTTTCTACAGCTGCTCTTTGATCTCCTCTTCCTCCCCCCACTCCGAGGATTTCAAATATGCTAATCGCTACCCTCTAAGAAGGGTCCTGATCCAGTCAAGCCTTTGATGTACCGACTACCCTCGCGAAGGGTCTTTCAAAAAAATTGGCGCAAGAACTGCCGGATTTTTGCTTGTTTGGAAATCCGACTTCTACTAGTCGCTATTCTAATTTTTATAGGTTTTCGACATTGACGATTGTTTTCTCTTTCCCGTTTTCCAAAATTTCCGTTTTGGATTTGAGATGAATGGCCCGCTTAACCTTCCAGCGGACGGTCTAAAATATTTCACACGAGAGGGCACGTGTCGCACTTTTTACGACACAATAATTTTCCTCATTTTTACTATGGCAGCTGAAAATTTTTTCATCATACTAAAACGAGACACGTCAGGAAATCAAATCTTTTCATCAAGAGTGAAAATTAATTTTAATATTATTTGCAAAATCTAAAATTATACGAAAGTCAGAGAAAGTAAAGAGATTAAATAATAATATTTTATAAAAAACATATTAAGCAATATATAATAAAAAAATTGTAATACAAACTAAGATTGTACAGCAAAGTCTTTCTTCTCAGTTTCTAATCTTTGTCCTTGCATATGAAACATTGAACTTTTGCTAGAGAGTGACGCTTACAAGTACACTATATGTTGCACCTACTGCATTTCATGGATTTTGAAGATAATTTTCTTTCTTTCAAACAAAAACCGCAAGCTCTTCCCAATTATGGTCTCTGTTCATTTGCTTTATCAGGTTGTGATATATAATTTAAACTTAAAGGAATTTTAAGGCATATGGCGAAGATCAGATATTTTGGGCTGGAGTAATGACGTGTTTTTCATAAGACTGAACGTTAAGATTTTCAAGAAAAATCCTTCGGCTTGGTGGATTATTGGCAGGCTTATTACAGAAAAGAACGCCGTCCCTTACCCCCGTACCCGTGACCAGACCGGTCACTGAACAGTTTGATGGGCAAGACACGGGAATTTTATTTCAGAAAAAGAAAAACAAAATAAACAAAAAGAAGGAAATATATACACTATGTACAGCACAGGCATTTTCACTTTTACACTATTAGTTCGTAATAGTCTTCTTTTCTTTAGATGTTGAAATACCTTTCTTTTATTTGAAGGTGGAATATCCGGTGATTGAGCTACTTAGTTCAGCTCTTTGGGATGTTGAAGGCTAGGGAGGCAGGGAAAGATCTCTGTTTTCGTTAATGAATTTGATAATCCAACGAATTTTCTGCCTGGAGACGAGGTTATTGGCGACCCTTTTGAGCCATTCTTGTTCGAAGTTTGTCGCTGGCTTCCTCATATGCCAAGGCACTGTATAGATACACTCCGTGGCATAGTGAAGTGCCGTGCCGATTCCACCACAACTGCAATAATCGCTATCAGACAGGTGAAATCTTTTGAGGTAGACAGGGAAAGGTCCATGTTGAGAGAAGAAAATATCTTTGATAATGTAAAATTAAATATTAAAACGCCCTAATCCGCGCTAGTTTTATAATTATCAAACTGAAACGTTAAGACGCGAAAAAAATTATCAAGTTTCACTAGCGGGAGCACTACATAAAATTTACGACAGAAGCATAAAACAGTATAAAAACACCTTGAAATTGGGATAAACCCACTTTATAATGATAAGAGTGGTTACATGAAGGAATAGCAATAACTTTCAGACAGTTTTGACTCCGAATAAGAAAACAGGGTATGAAAAATCCTGTTTGTCGTAAAATTTGCGCAGGCGAGCCAGCTGGAAAGTTAATAAGGTTTTCATGATCACATGTGTATGGCAGTGTGCAGTTAAGTAAATCACACTATGTTGAAGAAATGACAATGAATAAAAATCTTCTAGGTCATATTTCTGCACGGTGAATCAAGGCAGATCCTCAAAATCCAGCTTCTTTTGTTGACTGTCAATATTCTCAAAATTTTGTCCTTTTCCAGAGAAATCTAAAAGATTATTTTAATCAGGTTGCTTGAAATCGTTTTTAAATATCGCTTTCTCAAACGGCATCAACCATGAACATTAAACTGTTCTCAAACTTTTTAATGATAAGGAATCAACAAATCTTTCATAAATTTTGAAGTTCACTTGTTATCTTAAGATTTCTCGAATATAGTTTGAATAATTAACATCGACCTTTGATCATCTTGCTTTGAATGCTTATTTTTTATGATTCTGGAAAAAGCAGCAAATTTTTATGATTTATTTTTAAGTAGGAACATAAATTGCTTTACTTTAAAAGGACATTCATTTCGTTTAGTGATGAAATTTTCTGTACAGAATAACTTCATTGCTTAAAAGAGAAGATGTATTATATATTCCCCATTTCTTTCAAATAATTCTTTGATTTTGCCAAGGATACAAAGCCAATAGTTTAAAATTTAAATCTGCTAATGAATTCGTTGACAAAATATAAGTTTTCAATCAAAAATTTTAAATTAACTGCCAGTAGTAATTTTAACAAACCAAAGACCTAAAAAGTTGAAACTAGATGGTCCTTACGATCTCGGTTTAATTAGTAGTTATGAGTGGCATCCTTGACTGTACATATGGTGCCTTTATTCTTTCTTTTTGAATAACACTGGGGGAAAATTTATTTCATGTCCTGCTACGTGATTTTTTTAAATGATTGAAGTTATTTCCTTATTGCTGTTTTTAAATCTGAGCAAGCTCTAGTTTTTAAGCATTTTGATATTATTACTGTTACATGATCGAAAGATCCGAGCCATTGACTAACGAATTGCACTGAGTCGCTTGGTTTGGCGAGAACTCTCAGATAACTAACTGCTAATTTTGCCTGGTCAACATGAAGGTCATCGGCGAAAAAAAATCGGCACAGGCTTTCATATCCTGAAATTCCATTCATTTGATGGCTGCTATTTCCGGATAGAAGTAAGTGCAATCTAAAATGTGTACTTACTATTGCATAATGGTAATAAATGAATTGATACCAGTTGGTCAATCACTGTATTTGCGAGAAGCTTATAACGCCATTAAAATGGTCACTGATTTCCTAAAATATCATTGGCATAACATGATCATTTTATATAGACCTGAAAATCGTTGACATTCTTCTTTGCCAACAGAAAGCATTCACAAAATTCCCATGCCATCTCGCCATGCCATGCAGCCAAGCTCGAGAGAAACATTGGATCCAGAAAGAGTGGCCTAACCGTGAAACTCTGGAAGCAGGCAAGCCAACATAGTGAGTAAGCCAATTGTCAACCGGGAGATTCGTTATCCTTCCATTTCTCGAATGGGGCGGTTTGAGGCAGGTTAGGGCTCACAGAGTTAAAGAAAAAGGTTGCATCACGCTGTAGAGCCACCACACAGTAAATCAGTTATGCTTCAAAAAAGAAGGGCGACCGGCTTGAGAGGTCTAGCTTGAGGAGAAGTGGAGGCATGGAAGGTTTACCTTAACTTAATAAGGACTTCGTTGACGACAAGGAACCTCACAAGCTGAACTATCTTATTGCGAGATAGTTTTTTCCCGGCAATGGCTCTCATCCAGGATACCCTGTTGACTTCTGCAGGTTTCGTGGAATTGAAGGACTCGGTGAGATGACATTCTGTTGCATAGTGAACGGATTTCCTAATTTTCCACGTGCACAATTCTCCTCCGGATGCCTTGTGTAACGTCTTGCAGTTATGCTTAAAAGAACATTACAGCTATGTTAAATTTTAACATAATTTATTGATAATTCTTCTGGAGTAAATATAGAGTTATATACAAATATAAAAATTATTAATAATATAATAAATTAAGCCCCAAGGCGGGGTGTCCATTCACTGTAAAGAAATAATCAGCGGGTTTCGCTAAATTGTCCAAACCGGACCTTCTTGGAATGCGACCACCGGTTTGGCTTTCGGGATGTCATCTCCTCTCTAGTTTCTCAGTCCCGATCTTATATCGCAACACAGAAGAAAAAAACCCTTTGCGTTCTCAGGGGAACACACTTGTCAGCACAAAAGCCACCTGTTTAG
This sequence comes from Araneus ventricosus, assembly GCA_013235015.1. Classification (NCBI taxonomy): domain Eukaryota; kingdom Metazoa; phylum Arthropoda; class Arachnida; order Araneae; family Araneidae; genus Araneus; species Araneus ventricosus. The sequence continues at coordinate 10,387 of BGPR01049185.1, forward strand.
GAATGTTGCCTACGGTGCAATCGGTATATGAAAGTCGGTAATGAAAGGCAGTAAGTAGCCCGTCAATAGAGGGGGTGAGGATTCCCGGTGTTTGAAGGACCGCCAGCATGAAAGGTAAGGGCAGGTGTCTATTGTTCAGATGAATCTCAAAGTGACCAGCGCCTAGGAACGCACACACCCAGTCTTTAATCAATGTCAGCTGTCGGAGTAGGGCATACGTCACACTTGCTATTCTTCTTAGATAGACAGTGAATGGACCATGACCTGAAACGAAGATGGTGAGTTCTCTTGGGAAGCCTGGAGGTTTTAGGGTAACCTTTGGATTGACTTCATAGGTTGGCCTGCCTACACCATTATGGTCCCACTGCTCTTCTTTCCCATGCTTACAAGCGCTCTAAAGTAAAAAGTATAAATATTCGTGTAGCCTTTATTTTTGTCACTTGGAAGAAATATTGAGCAAAATATAAAACTCATTTCAATTTCGTTCACTCCATAACTTCAGAACATGCAAATTAAATTTTCATCCGCCGATCCAGTACCTGAAACTAAGGCTATCCATTAAAATGTATTTTTAATTTTGTACACATTATCCAACAAATGATAATAGACTGTTCACACAAAACACAAACTATAACAAGTTTATAAATATTTTATTCCTTTATATAATTGTCATTTCAAGTATTTAGAGAAAAGAATCAAAATCAGGAAGGAGGAAACATATTATCCAATTAAAATCAAAGATAATGCAAATTTGTTTTCTGATTATAGACAACTTAATTACCTTTATTACATACGTTGCTTATATTATCTTAAAAATTTATCCTCCAAGCGAAGAAATTTTTATCTTAGTTTGAATTCTTAGTTAGGCAAAAAATCTTCTAATTTCACTTAACAATGACATATTAACGCTCTAAAAAAGAAAAGAACTTGCTAACTCTTTTAGTTTCTGCACTCTATACTAATGAATTCTTTCGAAGAAATGTC
>BGPR01049186.1:0-11370 GCA_013235015.1 Araneus ventricosus
TTGTCTTCCAAACGGTGATATGCATAAAGGTGGACATTCACCATAAGGTTGTACTTCTCCGTTTGGACCAACAATCGGTTTGTTTTCCACCCATTGAGGCCGATCCATTTAGATGGGTCATTCAAGAAGGCTCCAAAACGCACTAACGTCTGCTACAATCCACCCACACACACCCTCCTCTACACTGGGGATTTTCGCTTTTTAGAGAGAGTATCCTCCCCGCCCTGATATCTCCAATCTGACTGTGACCCCACCTGATTTCTCACATTTCCCTTCCCCAATCTCCCGTGAGGAGGGGAAAATCCCCGCAAACCACGAGGCGATATTACCACTTTTATGGACGAACGGGATGAATGGAAATCCAACAACGTTGAAAATCCAATCTCTCCCTCAATCTATACTAAATCTCACCGGGATTTCAAATTGACGGATGAGTTTGGCATTCTATGTTCCAAAAAAAGTGGATTGGACACTGGTGAATGTCCCGTTGGGTGGAACGGGGGGTTGTGCTTATGTCATCTCAGCCAAAAGAAGAATATTTGCATTAGACACTATATAGAGAATATTTGCATAACAGATTCGCATTCCTATTGGACGCTTATTACCAAGGGCATCTGTAGTGGAAACAGTATTATTTATTGAGTTTCAACCGCATCTGTTTTGCATTTGCATTTTCTTTTGACGTCTTATGGTTTCTTAAAAAAATTTTGAAAGCTTTCTGCGATAGATAAGTAGCTCATAAATAATTTTTTCATCTAAACGAGATAGTTATTTCTTGCTGTCCTGTGCTTTAAATTACCTTTAATTCCGTGAGATTTTCTTCGTTATTTTTTAAATCTGCGTAAAGTTGTTATTCACCCTTACTTATCTCTCTTCGTAACAGAAATAATTTTACTCTATTTATTTGTAAAATGTAATAAAATTCTGAATAATACTAGATATTTTCTGCGCTTGAGATGTACCTAACACAGGAAAGAATTCTCTTCTTCCTTTCAGACACACAGATTCACAGTACGGGATTGGATGTCAAATCACGCTTAGTTCTAAGTAAATTTCTGCTATCGAGGACAAAAAATACTGTATTAATTCCTTTAGTTGTCTGAGATCTGTTTTTAGCCACGAAATTTTATTGAGAATATTTGATTATCAAGAACTTACTTAAAAACGATGGAATATCCTAGACGTAAAATGCATTGTTGAGTGAAATCAGATGTATTGAGTAATAAATTGATTGAAATAAGTGTATTGAGATAAAAAGCATAGGAAATGCGAGCGTCGCTTAGCATTATTTTCATTTATTCTTAATTTAATAATGAAACTAAAAAAAATCTCCTTTTAATTAGCTATAAATAAAATGCAATCAGTTTTATTTCTATTCTGTATTTATATCATTGCTGTAATAACTGATGACGAAATATTTTATTAAGATTAATTACATTCCTACCCCCACTATTTGAGAGAATTATTTCTCAAAATGGAAGAAGGGTGAAAATTATTTTTATTGAAATGTTCTTTCTGATAAATGTGAAAAGAGCAAATGTTTTTATATTTCATCGGCAATTAGCCTCTTAGAGTAAGCAACTATTAATTAAGAAAACACGAGAATGTTATTCTAGTAAGAAATTAATTAGTCATCTCTGTGTTGTTCTTTCTAAGAGCACAGAGTTACTTGTTTCATTATTAATGACCTCCGTTTTGCGCACCGTCACATCATATTGTTTTTATACGCTATTAAAATAATGTCAACCACAAATATGCTATATATTTTTGAAAAGGATATATTGATTTAAAGATTTCTAATTATTTGCTCCCACTAATGATTTATTTGTATACCCTAACTAACGAGAATCTGTTTACAAAAAATATTATGAGCCAAATTGAAGGAAATAAAAAAAATCCAATTTTTTTGTTTCAATATTAAAAAGTTCACTGGTGACTACTGAGATTAATGGGTTTAAAGAAGCTAAAGTGTACACTGATTCAATTTAAAGCGTAAGCATATAAAGCGGTGTGTTACCTTTCAGCAAATAAAATGCTTTTTCAGTTCTGTATATTGAATGGGTTAATTAATCTAATTAAGGACATAATTTTTCGACAAGAGATTTTCAAATTTATTCTTCATATCTGTTTAGTATCCTTGAAACTTAATTTATGAATCTACATGTCAAACTTAAATATAAATGATATCCGAATGTATATAAATAAATTACTTTAAAATTAATGGATACATTCTGCAAATTTATATATATTCAGCTTTCTATAACTTTTCTGAATTCAAGCGTACACAATTTTAGTGTGATATTTTAGAACCTGAGTCAGTCATATCAGCGGCATGATAAGGCATACCAAAAATTGAAACATCAGGAAGAATCATAAAATTGTGACATTGTAAGAATTCCATAAAAGATATCAACTCGATTCTTTCAGCAGATCGACGCCAAAGGCAACGAAGTAATGAAGATCGTTCAATCTTACGACCTTAGCAATATAGAGCTTAATTATAGCGTCTAAACGGTAAGTGTGACGAAAAAAGTTGTATAGGTCTAGGATGTAGGAAATTTTGTGCTTATTATTTTAGTATATAATGATAATATACCAAAAGTTGATAGTTTTTGAATTATAAGGGAAAAACTGGGAATTTCTTTTCCATTTTTTGGCTATAACTAAAATTCCAACAACAAATTTTAGTGGCAAACTTCAGATTCATAATCAGCACCCAAAAACACATTTCCTCCAGAATTTGATTAAAAATTTGCCTAATTACTGGACTAAGGCAAAAAAATGAGGGAGGCTGTCTTTTCAAAGAGCCGCTGATGTTAAAGGCGTAGGACTACTTTAATGGCGTGACTCTTCTGTTTCTCGAAGTTTCTCGTAAGTTTTAACGTTTAAGTAAGTTTTTTTGTAACTCCTGCTGTTACCCTTTATCTCTAAGATAGGACATTAATTTTGTTTTTAACATACTTAGTTACCGAGATATAGAGGATCTCCCATACCAAGTGTTGCGGCGTTTTGGCGTGTGAATCAATTTCTTTCCTGAGATCCCAATGGAAGGAACGTATAATCCTACATTAAAAATAAAATTCGACTCGTGCTCTATTGAGCCAGTAATCTACATCTAGAAGAGCACCGTTCACCAGTCTCTACTCACTACTTCTATCAGCTCCCTTCTTCGTTTGGTTAACAAATGAATAAACCAGTTGCATTTTAATAAGATGTGAAAAGAATATTTTTGTCGCCCTCTCTGCTAATAATAAATTAGGATGTTGTAAGCTTTGCCATTGTTTAACGATTTAATTATTCTTTTACCACGAGTAATTAATTATATGCTGAAGCGATTAAACAGAGTTTCCTGATTTAAAAAAAATTTCAAATATTACATTCTCTCACTTTTCATCCACTCTTTATGCTCATAAGATTCTATATTGCGAAAGTTACAGATTTACTGCACAGACTCTCATGGATATTACCATAATAAAACGGAAAAAGATAGTTTTAAAATATCTTTTTCTTAAGACATCTGCTCATACGAATGTCCAAGATAATGTTTACCATTTCAATAAATGCCCTTTACAAAAGAGAAAAAAATATTGAAATGCCATTAAATTTGCTCATAGATTTTTGGGATTCTAATAAAATAGAAAAAATAAAATTGGCATTGATACATTTTTTTCTGAAATGATTCTGTCCATTCCACTTAGTATTCTCTCCGAAACAGCAAAAAATATTTGAAGATATTGGAAATACCATTACATTATTATGATAACAGTTGTAGAATAATACATTTTTTAAATATAGAATCAATAATCTATAATATAATCATCGTACGAAGTCGCTAAAGCTGCAGAAAGTGGGCGTGGCTACAGGCGAATCAGACCCGAAGCGTGGAGAGGCTCGCCCAGAGGGTTTCGGGAACGGAAGGAGTTTTTAGGATTACGAGAATTGTTCTGAGTCCTTACGGCCTTTGAGAAGGGAAGTGAATTTCCCTTATCTTTGAAAGAGTGTTCCCGTATTTTAAGTTCTCTCTATTCTACTTTTCTTTCGAATATTTTCTACCTTTTACGTTCTAAATTTTTGAATTGAATATTTAAGAGGAGATTTATCTTAGATTTAATTATTAGTTTTCATTTGAGTATTGGTAAACATTATGGATAGAGAAGATCCCTCTGCAAGGAAACGGAGGTTAGAATGAGATAGGTTTGCAGGATGGAGGGCTAGACAAAGCCAAGAGATATTAAACAGGAGGCATGCTGCAGATAATGAATGCCATCGTAGAAAAGAAGGAGAAACTCCAGAAGAAAGGCAGAAACGCCTTGAATTTTTATCAGAATACCGTGAACGTATTCATTTAGTGTCAGTTAATTCATCAGTTCTGTTTTTCATGATTTATTTCTTAAGCACTCTAGCAATCTACATGAGATTTTCTTCAACAACTTTTGCTAGTAAATCCGTGACAATCAAATCTGAGATATTGATGGCAAGCTAAAAGCCTGTTTTCAACGGGCGCATATCTTCTATTACTACAAACCAGCTAAAAAATTCTGCAAAAAATCCGCAAAAAAATCTGCAGATATTTGGAACATGTTTTCTTCAGAAAAAAAAATGTAGAATATCTGAAGAAAAATATGTTCCAAATACCTACAGATTTTTCTACAGTCAAGGTTTAATTATTAATTTCAATTAATGTAATAATTTATTTAATTAGTGATTCAACTGACTTATACGATGTTGATTCAGATTGTGGCAAGGCTTCAGCTCCGGATTCGAACCCGCGTTCCTATAGTTGGCGGGCAGGAACGTTAACCACAAGGCCACGCCGAAATACACGGGATGGAGGTAAAATAACCTACTTTTATTTTAGCGTCACCATAGCTCTCGTGGCGCCATTTAGTGGTGTAAAAGTAAACCAAGGTCAACATACGTGCTACAAGTCGTAGAGATGAGTAATAGATGAGATTAATAATATTTTTGTTCAATAATTTAGATTCTCTGTTTCAATAAATTCGTTTTCAGACTCTTATCTTTTTGGTAAACCTCCTCTCCATAAAAAGGTGGCAAGCTCCTCTTTTCCCTTCTTTCTGGTGGAAAATAGCTAGTCAGAAAAACAGTTGGAAAACTAATTTGGAAATAAGTAAATAAAGGTGGAAATTTTAAAATATTAAAACCTCAAATATTTATTTTAAAGATTAATTTAGAATTCATTTTTTCAGTGGCATATTTAAAAAAAATTAGTGCCTAAGACAATTTTCGATTGGAAATTTTTCGAAACTCGTGTTTACTGTAGAATTAAACAATAATGATAATTATATTCGAATTTTGTTTTATATTCTTTGAAAAAAAAGCTGCAATATTAAAGAATATGGTTCAAAATATGTATTTCGAGAGATGCAGATATCATGAAATTGAAGTTAAATCTTCTAAAAATCAACAGATATTGGACAAGTTTAATGATTTTGTGAAAATCTGCTAAATAACTGCAAATTGAATTGAAGACAAAATGGAGATTTTTTGAAGTCTTTAAAAAATCTACATGATATTTAAAGAAAAAAAAAGAATTTTTTTTGCAGATTTTATGCAGATTAAATTGAAGAAAAAATACAGATATTTTCTGTCTTCGAAAAATCTGCAGAAATCTTTAAAAAATTCAAAAAAAAATTTTTTCTGCTGAATTTTTTTTAGCTGGGAAAAAACATTCCGTAAAGATAAATGTTTTTTAAAAAGGAAAAGGCTGTCCAATTCCATATTAAAAATCCATTTATCTGTTCTATAAATTAACATTTATTCTGACTTATGTTAAAAAACATAATTTATCGATTGTGCTGTTTAAATATCTCGTAGTGTATAAAAATAGTAACGGAGGATTATGAAAAAATATTTTACTGTCCTGACAAACTTTTCCTTTGTCGCTCAAAATAATCTCTTTATTACGATGTATGAGATCATTACGACTAATTCCTCGTTTTTTTCCATCGATCTTTATATTTTGAAAAGCACAACTGTTTTACTTAAAAAGTAAAGAATTGGTTGAATTTCATTTTTCTAATTCTTTCCGACAAAGCTGTTTGACTAAAGTTATCAAAAAGCTTCGAGACTAGCTGAATTCAACGTGCCAAACGATATCGCTGCGCAAACATAGGACTTTGTTCTAAAGCAGGCCACTCAGCTGTTGTCCATTCCATTCCATTTGTCCCAACACTAGTTCCCTCCCTCCATCCATGTCGAAAAATCATGCGCTTCATTCATCTGTAGCTCCAAAGTGCCATACAGCCACTCTTCGCTCCCCCAATCACCACGGAACTTGATGTTTCAAAGTGCGCTTGCGGTAAGAGGGGGAGTGTCTTCTTCTTCTCTCCCCTTTTCTACAGCTGCTCTTTGATCTCCTCTTCCTCCCCCCACTCCGAGGATTTCAAATATGCTAATCGCTACCCTCTAAGAAGGGTCCTGATCCAGTCAAGCCTTTGATGTACCGACTACCCTCGCGAAGGGTCTTTCAAAAAAATTGGCGCAAGAACTGCCGGATTTTTGCTTGTTTGGAAATCCGACTTCTACTAGTCGCTATTCTAATTTTTATAGGTTTTCGACATTGACGATTGTTTTCTCTTTCCCGTTTTCCAAAATTTCCGTTTTGGATTTGAGATGAATGGCCCGCTTAACCTTCCAGCGGACGGTCTAAAATATTTCACACGAGAGGGCACGTGTCGCACTTTTTACGACACAATAATTTTCCTCATTTTTACTATGGCAGCTGAAAATTTTTTCATCATACTAAAACGAGACACGTCAGGAAATCAAATCTTTTCATCAAGAGTGAAAATTAATTTTAATATTATTTGCAAAATCTAAAATTATACGAAAGTCAGAGAAAGTAAAGAGATTAAATAATAATATTTTATAAAAAACATATTAAGCAATATATAATAAAAAAATTGTAATACAAACTAAGATTGTACAGCAAAGTCTTTCTTCTCAGTTTCTAATCTTTGTCCTTGCATATGAAACATTGAACTTTTGCTAGAGAGTGACGCTTACAAGTACACTATATGTTGCACCTACTGCATTTCATGGATTTTGAAGATAATTTTCTTTCTTTCAAACAAAAACCGCAAGCTCTTCCCAATTATGGTCTCTGTTCATTTGCTTTATCAGGTTGTGATATATAATTTAAACTTAAAGGAATTTTAAGGCATATGGCGAAGATCAGATATTTTGGGCTGGAGTAATGACGTGTTTTTCATAAGACTGAACGTTAAGATTTTCAAGAAAAATCCTTCGGCTTGGTGGATTATTGGCAGGCTTATTACAGAAAAGAACGCCGTCCCTTACCCCCGTACCCGTGACCAGACCGGTCACTGAACAGTTTGATGGGCAAGACACGGGAATTTTATTTCAGAAAAAGAAAAACAAAATAAACAAAAAGAAGGAAATATATACACTATGTACAGCACAGGCATTTTCACTTTTACACTATTAGTTCGTAATAGTCTTCTTTTCTTTAGATGTTGAAATACCTTTCTTTTATTTGAAGGTGGAATATCCGGTGATTGAGCTACTTAGTTCAGCTCTTTGGGATGTTGAAGGCTAGGGAGGCAGGGAAAGATCTCTGTTTTCGTTAATGAATTTGATAATCCAACGAATTTTCTGCCTGGAGACGAGGTTATTGGCGACCCTTTTGAGCCATTCTTGTTCGAAGTTTGTCGCTGGCTTCCTCATATGCCAAGGCACTGTATAGATACACTCCGTGGCATAGTGAAGTGCCGTGCCGATTCCACCACAACTGCAATAATCGCTATCAGACAGGTGAAATCTTTTGAGGTAGACAGGGAAAGGTCCATGTTGAGAGAAGAAAATATCTTTGATAATGTAAAATTAAATATTAAAACGCCCTAATCCGCGCTAGTTTTATAATTATCAAACTGAAACGTTAAGACGCGAAAAAAATTATCAAGTTTCACTAGCGGGAGCACTACATAAAATTTACGACAGAAGCATAAAACAGTATAAAAACACCTTGAAATTGGGATAAACCCACTTTATAATGATAAGAGTGGTTACATGAAGGAATAGCAATAACTTTCAGACAGTTTTGACTCCGAATAAGAAAACAGGGTATGAAAAATCCTGTTTGTCGTAAAATTTGCGCAGGCGAGCCAGCTGGAAAGTTAATAAGGTTTTCATGATCACATGTGTATGGCAGTGTGCAGTTAAGTAAATCACACTATGTTGAAGAAATGACAATGAATAAAAATCTTCTAGGTCATATTTCTGCACGGTGAATCAAGGCAGATCCTCAAAATCCAGCTTCTTTTGTTGACTGTCAATATTCTCAAAATTTTGTCCTTTTCCAGAGAAATCTAAAAGATTATTTTAATCAGGTTGCTTGAAATCGTTTTTAAATATCGCTTTCTCAAACGGCATCAACCATGAACATTAAACTGTTCTCAAACTTTTTAATGATAAGGAATCAACAAATCTTTCATAAATTTTGAAGTTCACTTGTTATCTTAAGATTTCTCGAATATAGTTTGAATAATTAACATCGACCTTTGATCATCTTGCTTTGAATGCTTATTTTTTATGATTCTGGAAAAAGCAGCAAATTTTTATGATTTATTTTTAAGTAGGAACATAAATTGCTTTACTTTAAAAGGACATTCATTTCGTTTAGTGATGAAATTTTCTGTACAGAATAACTTCATTGCTTAAAAGAGAAGATGTATTATATATTCCCCATTTCTTTCAAATAATTCTTTGATTTTGCCAAGGATACAAAGCCAATAGTTTAAAATTTAAATCTGCTAATGAATTCGTTGACAAAATATAAGTTTTCAATCAAAAATTTTAAATTAACTGCCAGTAGTAATTTTAACAAACCAAAGACCTAAAAAGTTGAAACTAGATGGTCCTTACGATCTCGGTTTAATTAGTAGTTATGAGTGGCATCCTTGACTGTACATATGGTGCCTTTATTCTTTCTTTTTGAATAACACTGGGGGAAAATTTATTTCATGTCCTGCTACGTGATTTTTTTAAATGATTGAAGTTATTTCCTTATTGCTGTTTTTAAATCTGAGCAAGCTCTAGTTTTTAAGCATTTTGATATTATTACTGTTACATGATCGAAAGATCCGAGCCATTGACTAACGAATTGCACTGAGTCGCTTGGTTTGGCGAGAACTCTCAGATAACTAACTGCTAATTTTGCCTGGTCAACATGAAGGTCATCGGCGAAAAAAAATCGGCACAGGCTTTCATATCCTGAAATTCCATTCATTTGATGGCTGCTATTTCCGGATAGAAGTAAGTGCAATCTAAAATGTGTACTTACTATTGCATAATGGTAATAAATGAATTGATACCAGTTGGTCAATCACTGTATTTGCGAGAAGCTTATAACGCCATTAAAATGGTCACTGATTTCCTAAAATATCATTGGCATAACATGATCATTTTATATAGACCTGAAAATCGTTGACATTCTTCTTTGCCAACAGAAAGCATTCACAAAATTCCCATGCCATCTCGCCATGCCATGCAGCCAAGCTCGAGAGAAACATTGGATCCAGAAAGAGTGGCCTAACCGTGAAACTCTGGAAGCAGGCAAGCCAACATAGTGAGTAAGCCAATTGTCAACCGGGAGATTCGTTATCCTTCCATTTCTCGAATGGGGCGGTTTGAGGCAGGTTAGGGCTCACAGAGTTAAAGAAAAAGGTTGCATCACGCTGTAGAGCCACCACACAGTAAATCAGTTATGCTTCAAAAAAGAAGGGCGACCGGCTTGAGAGGTCTAGCTTGAGGAGAAGTGGAGGCATGGAAGGTTTACCTTAACTTAATAAGGACTTCGTTGACGACAAGGAACCTCACAAGCTGAACTATCTTATTGCGAGATAGTTTTTTCCCGGCAATGGCTCTCATCCAGGATACCCTGTTGACTTCTGCAGGTTTCGTGGAATTGAAGGACTCGGTGAGATGACATTCTGTTGCATAGTGAACGGATTTCCTAATTTTCCACGTGCACAATTCTCCTCCGGATGCCTTGTGTAACGTCTTGCAGTTATGCTTAAAAGAACATTACAGCTATGTTAAATTTTAACATAATTTATTGATAATTCTTCTGGAGTAAATATAGAGTTATATACAAATATAAAAATTATTAATAATATAATAAATTAAGCCCCAAGGCGGGGTGTCCATTCACTGTAAAGAAATAATCAGCGGGTTTCGCTAAATTGTCCAAACCGGACCTTCTTGGAATGCGACCACCGGTTTGGCTTTCGGGATGTCATCTCCTCTCTAGTTTCTCAGTCCCGATCTTATATCGCAACACAGAAGAAAAAAACCCTTTGCGTTCTCAGGGGAACACACTTGTCAGCACAAAAGCCACCTGTTTAGGAATGTTGCCTACGGTGCAATCGGTATATGAAAGTCGGTAATGAAAGGCAGTAAGTAGCCCGTCAATAGAGGGGGTGAGGATTCCCGGTGTTTGAAGGACCGCCAGCATGAAAGGTAAGGGCAGGTGTCTATTGTTCAGATGAATCTCAAAGTGACCAGCGCCTAGGAACGCACACACCCAGTCTTTAATCAATGTCAGCTGTCGGAGTAGGGCATACGTCACACTTGCTATTCTTCTTAGATAGACAGTGAATGGACCATGACCTGAAACGAAGATGGTGAGTTCTCTTGGGAAGCCTGGAGGTTTTAGGGTAACCTTTGGATTGACTTCATAGGTTGGCCTGCCTACACCATTATGGTCCCACTGCTCTTCTTTCCCATGCTTACAAGCGCTCTAAAGTAAAAAGTATAAATATTCGTGTAGCCTTTATTTTTGTCACTTGGAAGAAATATTGAGCAAAATATAAAACTCATTTCAATTTCGTTCACTCCATAACTTCAGAACATGCAAATTAAATTTTCATCCGCCGATCCAGTACCTGAAACTAAGGCTATCCATTAAAATGTATTTTTAATTTTGTACACATTATCCAACAAATGATAATAGACTGTTCACACAAAACACAAACTATAACAAGTTTATAAATATTTTATTCCTTTATATAATTGTCATTTCAAGTATTTAGAGAAAAGAATCAAAATCAGGAAGGAGGAAACATATTATCCAATTAAAATCAAAGATAATGCAAATTTGTTTTCTGATTATAGACAACTTAATTACCTTTATTACATACGTTGCTTATATTATCTTAAAAATTTATCCTCCAAGCGAAGAAATTTTTATCTTAGTTTGAATTCTTAGTTAGGCAAAAAATCTTCTAATTTCACTTAACAATGACATATTAACGCTCTAAAAAAGAAAAGAACTTGCTAACTCTTTTAGTTTCTGCACTCTATACTAATGAATTCTTTCGAAGAAATGTC
>BGPR01049187.1:0-11370 GCA_013235015.1 Araneus ventricosus
AGTCCCATTATCCCATATTTTCCCATTATCCAGTCTTATTATTTCTTTACTTCACAGAAAATTAATGCTGAAAATATGTTATTTCTAAAAAATAATTCTAATTAATATTGCTCTAATGTGAGTGGATAAAAATAACTATTGCGAAACGATAATAATAATGAAATAAAATAATTTATTTCTGATAATTGTTTGCTTTAAAATCATTTCGGATAAAAAAATATTAATTCAATTTTAATCTTCAAAATCAACAGCCAAATATCATTTCGGTGGTGTAAAGATCCGTATAAAAAGATATGCAGAAGAAATCATTTTTTATGTGTTATTTAGCGTGTACATAAGCTCTCAAAATTTATATTGAAACTGAGATTACAGAATGCGATTGTTTTAAATCCTTTGTTTCAACAGAACAATCGAGCTACGTTTCGTTTACTTACAACAATTATCGGGTAACATCTTCATAAAATTATCAATTAATTTGTTCTATTTTTATTTTATTATTTCGAATAACACATACATTCTTTATTTACAAAAAATTGTTTCAAAAGTAAAAACATTTTGAATAGGTTAGCAATCAACGGCATGAAGGAAAAAAACATCTTTTAGAAGCGAAGTCAGCTTCGTTTCCTTTCTATTTTATTATCTTATCCAAATATATTTCATTAAATAAACTTTAAAAAAATATCAGCCATTATAATGTTTATTTCGAATAACTACGTTCGTTTATCACGATTTAGTGTTTAAATTTTTGATTAGCCTAAAATAATTAGATTTTTTTTTCTGAAAAACGACAAATTTTGTATTAGTTTCGAATTAATTGTTTGTTATGTTGTTTTATTCAATATTCATTGTAAGATTTTGTTAAATTTAAAATAAGAATGTCAGCTTAGATTCAATAATTCTGAATTAGTTTCTACAGGTTTTATTTTTCAAAAAAGACTGATATGTGTTTGGTTTGCCCTTGTGCAATTAATGATATTAGATATCCCTTTGAAACCGCAACGCAAAATTAATTCATTGGTAATTACAATACATATGTTTTAATACAATATAAAATAACTTCATTGTATGTAAAATTAACATATTTATAAAAAATTCAGTTTTAAATTCAAAGCTTCTTTTTTAAGGTACACAGTTCCTATTTTTTTTAAAAGATAGTTTTCGAGTAATTGTTATATTCACCACGAAATTATCTAAAATAACTTTTTATAGCAAAGTCAAATACGATTCTGTAGAAGAATGACGGCACTTTTCGGTCTTAAAACATTATTTTGTAGTGAATTTTTCGATGGAATCTGACTTTCAAAACTTCATTTATTTTTTCTTAAAAAAAGCGCGTATCTTTTGCTGAAAGGATTGAATTTAATACCTTCTTAAATTATAAGATTTTTCTGAAACATGCTGGAGAATTTTTTAAATATATCTGTATGCCTTAAATATATAAACTTTATATTAATAAAGGATTCATTAGAAATTTTATTTCTAATAATTTCACATTATCTATGATCATACACAAAGATAAAATTATTTTATAAACGTGTAGGAAAGGTGCGTGCGCAGTAAGAACAGCGCCACCTATGGTGGCAAGGCACCGACGTTAAAACACTTACTGTTTGTCCGCCACGAGAACTGTCGCCGCCAAATTGTGTAGTTTACGGGGGTCGCTATAGAAACAAGTTATCGTAGGAAGAATTAATTTCTAGTAGGTAGAAGTTCATTCAAATGTGTTCTGCCGTAAACTGGCGCCAAGAATATAAAAAAAACACCTCTGAATTCCGTTGGATTCCTCCTATTCAAAATGGATCTTCCTTAGCATAATCAATTGCTGTAGCGACCGCCGTAAACTAGGCGGTCAATTTGGCGACGACAGTTCTCGACTGTGAATTGGAGAACTGAACAATTGAAATACACCCAAATAATAAACACATTTGTAATTGTCAGAAATTAATGCAAATATTTATACTTGTGTGTTAATGTTTGTGTTCTTTGTTTGTAATATGTCAAATGTGAAAAACAGGTAGCCAGTGTTATTTTGGCTCTCAAAATGGCGATTTCAATTTAGATCCATTTCTACAACTCAAGAAATAAAATAGTTTAGAAAAAGGCGTAACCTAAAAAATACATTCATGAACGAAATGTAGGTAACGGAATTAATCTGTACTCACGTGATACATGAAAATGAACTGCACCGATTTAAGTTTGGAATTCACTGCACATCGTGCATGAGAAAAATGCACATGACATCACAGCTCAGCGTAAGTCGCCTTGCATTCAGATGTTTGATGACATGTGCAGTGAGTTGGCATGTGTATGTCACAAGAATCACATTAAGTTTAGAAAAGAAGAAGAAGAACAGAGTGAAGACAAAGCGAAAAAACAAAATGGAGGAATTCGGCTTCTTGTTAAAAAAAAAAGAAAAAGCATATTACATTACATTACACCGCCTGCATCCCCATGTTTAGAGCCATTTGGATCCTTTTAGGTTTTGATGGATGGAGGAGAATTTTATTTTTTAAGAAAGGACAAAAACAACTATCAGGTACAAAAACAAATAAAAATGAAAAAGAAACATTCACTGGACAGAACAACATAGAAAACAATACAAAATAGAAAAAATTACGTGGAGAGAAAAAAGGTCATAAGTAGCCGGAAATGTGTGTCAGTCTGGGTGGATGAGTGCTCAATTATTATCCTCTACAATGATATTGTTCTCATCACATATGAAACGCATTAGGAGTCGAAATCGGGTTCTTGATAAGTTGTTCGTGAGAATGTTTTTCAACCACTGTAATTTAAGTGACATTGTTGGAGTTTGGAAATGCCAGGAGAGGGTAAACCGACATTTTGTGGCATAGTACATTGGATCTCCTTTTTCTCCGCACGAGCAGTTGTCATGTGTTCGAAGATTGAAGCGATGAAGGTATGAATTGAAAGGCCCGTGTCCTGTAACAAACATTATCTCTTCTCTATTCCATCCTACTGGCTTGTTGGAGACCCTAGGCACTATATCGTGTGTACTGCAGCCAGTTTCTCCGTTATCCCAGTTGTCTTGCCAGATGCTTAAAGCAGCTGACTTAATCTCAGATTTCAGGTAGGAAAGTGGCTTAGGTAGAAGGAAAGGGTCGTCTTTTGTGATGGTTTCTTTGGCTAATTGATCTGCGCATTCGTTGCCTAAATAACCGACGTGGGCTTTAAGCCATCTCAGGTGAATGCGTTGATTTGAGAGCAAAAGGGTTTGAATTTCTCTGACCATACTATGGTGGGATTTAGGATTAAGTATGACCATCAAACTTGACAAACTGTCTGTCCAAATTTTCATTGGTCGATGAAGGGAAAAAGCTGCTTCAATTGCCATTCAAATTGCAAGGATTACAGCTTGGAAAACCGAATTGCTGCGATCAGGTTTACCTTGCCATGAGGCTATTATTCCATAGTTTTCGAGAATGCAATATGCTCTACCACTGCCTTCGTCCGTTTTAGATCCATCAGTATATATAGGCTTGGCTCCTGAGTCTACGTGATTTTCTGCAAATGAAATTTGATTGTGGAGAAGAAAATTAGGGGGTGAATATGAATTCCACTGCTTTTTCTCTCGTAATCTGTTGGGTTGAATAAAACGATGAAAAAGTTGGATGAAGATCTTGCTCGAGCAACTCGGGCATAAGTTGTTTCTTGTTGGATTTGTAGGTGGAGGGGTTGAAGACCGGTGACCGGACCCAAGAAGCGTTTGGGGTTGTCCTGTATGCACCAGTAAACAGGAAACAGAGACTCGAAATAGGACTTTTTTCTGTTTAAGAGTTTGACATCGGTCAAAATATAACCCTTAATTGATCCTAAAAGTCCTGTCCTGCAGAAATAAAAAACAACTCGAATAAAGAGAAGAGAGATTTTCGGCCTTACATCGCTTTCCAACAAACGTCATTTCAAGAATCCCGCCTAGCTCAACCAGTGCCAAATAACAGGAATGGAGAAAAAGATAAGACGGCTAGTAATATGAGCAAAGCCCCGTCTCTTGAAACCAATCAAAAACAAAAAAGAGAGAGATTTTTTTATATATTATTTATTTATTATATTTTTTATATTTATCCATTTATTTATTTATTATTTTCATTCTATTATATTTATTATATTCCATTCTATTATTATTTCATTTCTATTAAATTTAGAAAATATATTGTGTTAACTCTCTCACTGTTCATCACACGATTTCTAAGAGTTGGATGCAAGTCTATTTTTTCTTACATCCCAACTAAGTACTAAGAAAAAACATATTAGCCGCTAATTTTCTCAGACTAGTGTGTTTACTTAGTACTTCTATAGCGTTGGATCATATTATACTAATAAAGGTGATAAAGCTTTGCGTATAAATTACAACTCGTTTGGCTCAAAGGTATTCGAACACGTTTACAAACGTTGCATCTAAATAGTGATTAAAAATAATTATAATACCTTAAAAGAATTTCATCTTTAGAAAAATTATTTATATCCATGCGTTATGCGAAACAAAATATGAAATAATGTGTCTTGCATCATTAAATTAAATTTCCATTAACCCTTTGTGATCGATGCCGCCACGGTGGCGGTATTCGCAAGTGGTCGTAGAAGTCGATTTTTTTTGTTTTAGACCCACACCTGCCAGTCTACCCAAACGGATGACCAGCCTACTCAAACGAAAAAAAACGACTTCTACGGTGACTTGCGAATGCCGCCACTGTGGTGGTATTCGCAAGTCGTCGTATAAGTCGGATTTTTTTTTTGTTTTAGACCCACACCGGCCAGCTTACCCAAACGGAAAAAAGCGACTTCTACGACGGCTTGCGAATGCCGCCACTGTGGCGGCACGTTCTGTAAAACTAATGCTGTTGAGTAATATAATTTGGTAATTTGACCTGTCTTTATGGACATGCAAATTTCGGCCCCAAGCAGTTTCGTAGGCCAGCAGAGTCGATACTAGAAGCACAACTCTAATTTAAGTTAGAACATATCAAACTACAGTAGACGCGACAGACGGCCAAAAATGTACCAAACCTCGGAATACAATCAACAGCTGAATTCTATTTAACAAAATACAAATGGTAGTTTCTTATTGAAGGTCCGATGCTTCGTGAAACAAATATCAAACTTAAGCAATCGAAAATAAGGAAGTAAACAGTTAATATTCTCACTCCTTAATTTCTTGCTTAATAACAAAACATTAAAATCCAAATAACAATAATAATAGAATAAATGGAAAAGAAAAGAAAAGAAAAATGAAGATAAAAATACTACAGTACACCTTCAAATAGACTTTATACAGAAGTCTAAAAATAGCACAACAAAATAATAAAATGCGCGAAATCGGTTGCAGTTAGCACATAGAAATGAGTACCCTGAATAAAATTGTAAAATTATGGCAAATAACAGCACCACAGAATAGAAATCTAAGTAACTATAATCACCTACTGTAATTGTTCAAGAACAAAGATAAGTAAAAGAGATAAGGAATAATTTAAAATTTAGCTGTACATTTTAACAGATTAACACTGCAAGCCAATTCATTCCAAGAGGAGAGATCCTTTAAATATGGATTTATTTCGATAGGATAGGAATTCAAAATATGGTAGTATATATACTGTACTTTAAGATTCGTGAAAAATACATTTTACCTTTAAAGAGAAAAAAATATCAAACTTGTTTCTCTGCTTCTTTGTAGATTAAACAAATATATTTAGTGCCAGTTAAAGTGGACTATAAAATCAAAGAAAATAGTTCTTCGAATGCTTCTTTAGGCAACTCGCTTTAAAAACATGTAATACAAAGAATGCACTACGATCGGTTATATTTATAGCATTTTAAACATATTAGATGGAAATCTCGTGCGATAAATCAAGCGTTTTATGTATTCTGTTTCAGCTGGCGTTTAGAAATCTGTATATGTATAGAATTAATACGTAAAAATGGCATATAATATGAAAAACAGAACGATTATGTTCTTTCGAATACCAAAGAGATATTAGATATAAAAAGAGATAGATCCTACATTGAATAAGCGTTAAGAATGCATACTATTATATGAGAATCAATGCGTAAAGGGGTCAAAGGAAAATAATTCAAATATCATTCGTCTTTTATTACAAACTAGCCGCCTTTGCCGACCGGCTGGTTCGCCAGGAAATTAGTTGTGTTTAACCCTTTGAACGGCAAAAATATTTCAGCTGAATGCTTTGAAAACGGCATCTCTGTAGCTAAATGGTGAACGCAAATGTTTCGGAGCCGGTTTTCGGGTAATAAACAGAGATCAACTTTCTACGCCGGAGCCGGTTTAAGAGTAATAATCGAAGAACGACTTTCTGCGACGGAGCCGGTTTTAGAATAGTCATCAGAGAGCGACTTTCTACGTTTCAGCCGGTTGAAGGGTTAACCAGTTAACTGTTTCGACGTCTTTTGAAAATGTGTATCTAAACTGCATCGCACAAATTAAGCGATGACGAGTATACTCATCAAACACAGAGTATGTGTGATATGGAATTAAGTTGTAGTGAAATGACTATTTTTTATTTTATTACTCACATTCATTTATTTACTTAAATTAACATAGTTTGCATATGAACGAAAAAATAAAACATGACAAATCAATTCCTTACTTTAATCTACTGTCGGAGAATGGTATTGAGCAAAGCATGGTACATTGCATAATGGAACTTCGTAAGTTGAGCACCAGTATCGCGATTCTTTCAGAATATTATTTTTATAATAATGGGCACATCTTTGTTTAGGATTTACGTTTTGAAGATGTGGGTACACAATCCGGGAAATGTTTCCCTATTAGATGGGTAGCTTTAGGCTTAGCTCGTCGACGTACTGTTGACTACAACTACAGTGTTACTTTCTTCGAACAGATCAAAATATTGTGCCACTTATTGCATATGCATAGGCTAAAACAATATATTTTTACATAAATTTGGCGACATTTGCGAAAACTTTGGAGACCATTTCGGCGACTTGGCGGTAAAGTTGGCAACTTTGGCGACGAAAGGAATTTTCTAGAAGGAACTCGAACTTTCAACCTATTTCTACTGGCTTCATAAACTTTCTGGAGATTACGTCACTTCCTACTTAATGAAATCACTTCCTGTTGAAAAAGTATAAAAGCAAATTCTCAAGCCAAGAAGTTGAGTTGGATTTTGATCACCAAGCAAGCTGGTGAGCTAACAAGAAGCCTTTGAGCGCTGTGTTGAGATTTAATGGTAATCTCTATTGTGGATTTTTACAAGTGCTGCTTTAATACTTGTGCTACGTTTCTTATCTTAAAATATTTGTGAAATAAAGAGCTTTATTTTTTTTAATCCTGCTTATTGGACTGCATCCACGTACACCCACAAGACGATTTTGTCACAATATGAATCCGTAATTGCTTCAATGATGACTAATAAGTCAACAATACGTTTACAAAAAAATAATAGTACCATATACGGTTCTTTCATAACTATTATTTATAACCTTTTATTTCGATTTGGCCTCAAAATATTTCAAACATCTTAAAGTTTACGAATATATTTTAGTTTTAACTAAAATTGCAATTTAAACTGCAAATTTTTACTATTATTTAGTTAACACAAAGTTTGGAAAGTTTCATGACGAGTATACTCGTCATAAACAGCTAGCTGATTAATTACAATTAAACTTGATACTCGTGATTTCCGCAACAAAATACTTTGAAGCATAAAGCGTTACTGTTTTTGATCATTTTGCACTTGAAACTTAATAATGGAATCAAGTCATATGACGTCACAAATGCCTTAAAATTGTTATTGTTCGCAAAATATAACACATTGCACGTTGTCTTAGGTGGTGTTGTAACTTCACTTCCTTATAGTAAAATGTGCACCTGGATTCTACATTAAAGTGGCGCGTTGCATTTTATTTGTGTTATATGTTTTATTTGTGTTATTGAGCCATGCTTATAAACCAAAAGAATTATCTTTCAGCCTTATCGAATGTATTACGATTTGAGAGGCGTTATCTCTCATAACGAAGTTGTTATATGAAAAATAGACTTAAATTTTATTCCTTAGTTTTCAACAAGGGAATAAAATCACCTGATTAAATATTATGCCAAGACAATGAAAGCGGTTTAAATTTTATTGGAACAATAAAAAATATTGTTGGAAATTAAGCATAAAAATATTTTTTTAAATTGTCAAAAACTCAGGAAAAAACTGCGCTACTAAACTGGTATCATCCAAAAGATTATTTTTTATATTTTATGAAGGCGTAAGAAACATTTTTTTGGATGTTATCGACAAAATCAAAATTTTGCTTAAATTTTGATTTTTCAAAATTTTTCTGAAATTCAATTAAGTAAAATTATAATTAAAATTTTAAAAAATCGCTCCGAGGTGCACATTTTCACCGTTCAAAGAATATTTGGGCTAGATAAGGTATTTGACAATATAGTTGTCAGGTCTTTAGATCGCCAATACACAGGCAAATATTCTTTTTATTATTAGTAGAGATGGGATATTTCTTATGAATTTATTTCATGTTTCATTCAAAATTTAATAATGGTTAAGTTAAATATAAAGTCTAAGTTCATCTCAGGTTCAACTTCGTGGCAAACCATCGGAATTTGAGTAAGCAATACGGTTTTTAAGACAGGTCTACTTTCAATATATAAAATAAAAGACCATTTGTTTTTGAATCCTTTTTGTCTCATGAGAGAAAATATTTTAAAAGAATTCTTCCATCTATTTTACAGTTTCAAACTGCTACAAATCATTGAAAGGAAATAAATTACAAGCGTGAAAAATATTTGCAACTTTTTGAAAGCTATTTTTTTCACTGTTTTCCATCTCCTGTTCCGAATATTTATCCTTACTCTTTATTTCACAGAAGACTAACCATGGAAAAAGCAAATCATAGGTTTTGCCTTCTTTCGTTCATAAACTTTTCTATTTGGTCTTGTCTCAGAAAAAGGCAAGGCTTTTAGGAAAATTGTCTATTTTGGTATAACATTTATTTATTTATTTTCCTGGTTTTTTTACTGATGTAGATAAAATTCGCAAAACATTTCGAGGAAACAGAATTATATTAAATAAAAGAAACCGAAGAATCTCTTTATAAAACTGAACAATGACTTAAAACAGCGAAGGAGAATTTTGCCTCCCATTTCTCTAATTTTTAATTTGAATTTATAAAATGAGAATATGACTCTAAAAGTGCCAGTTAATTTTAAATATTTCTGAGTTAAAACAGAAGACCGAAAAAAGGTTGAAGCCAGAATTTGGTAACTATAAACATTCAATTATTAAATAGCAGAAACTTCAGCTTTAAAGGTATTGGAATTATTGAGTTTTAGTTTTTTAGTATATTTCAGGCTAGAAAGAAATCAAAGAGTAAACATATTATAGAGGAATAAAGCGCGTTTAAATTCTTTCACTTACTGCAGGACTGGGTGCTAAAATAGTTCGACTACAGGAATGATTTCTCATTTATTTATTTTTGCTTACTCGAAACCTGCATAATTGGCCGGGCGAAGCGAGGACTGCATTTTAACTCCAGCACTTGTCTCTGTACGATTGTTATGCGATTACGACCAAATGCGTTGTTCGATTTCCTTCAAATTTGGCAGAAATATTTCTTGAAGCAATAGAAACGGTGTATATGTTTTATTGCTATTTATTTTAATTCGGTAATGAAATAATTATTTTAATTATATATTATTATTATATTAATTGGTAATAAAAGAGTGAGTGACAACCAAAGATTAAAATAATGACATCAGAGTTGCAAATAAACACAGTTCACTTATGGCTATGTATCGTTATCCGCCTTCCGCTAAATAAATGTTACCTATTTTAATAATATTTGGCTCTTTTTATTTCTAAATTTATATTTAAACTCATTTACCATCTAAACCATTTCTTTTTTACCCTATATAGAGTAGTAACCAATTTAAAACACTTTCAAAATTCGCTTGTAATTGTTAAGATTGAATGGAATTATCAGACGCTTCTCGCCAAGATAATTTCGCCTGCCTTATAAATCGTCTGATCTCCATAGCTACGACAACTTCTCGCTTATATATATTTCCTCGCCAAGTTGTAATGTTTACCACCAAGTTATTTTGATTCCTATCTTTTTAGTTCGAACGAAGTGAGTTGGAAAAAATATTTTAATTTGATATCTATTTAGTAGTGAAATTTTCTCGATGATATTTTTTAAACAATCAATTTTAAGGATTCAATTTTTCTCTGCGAATTTTTTGTGCCATATTTTTAAAAATATTTAGATATGCCGCTTGAAGATCAGCGAAGTAAAACATCTAGAGATGTTTTGCTAATTCAGCAGATTGCGAACCATTTTATCCATATTCACCTCCAATTTGTCGCACCATAACAATTGTGCTAAACTTTTGTACACCAGTGTATCTGCTGGAGAGTCAAATTATCATGTCCGGTGTCTCTAAAAACAATGCTGTCTTCACATTGAATAACATTTGCTAAGCTTTTAAAAATGCAATGAAGAAAAAATCTTAGAATTTTTTTTTTATTGGGGGGGGGGGGGGGGCAAGGTCTACTGTTCACAGAACAATGAAAAAAATCGCGTATTTTAAACACTTTTAAGATTTAAGCAGGAAATAATTTTAAACTTTCTAAGTCTGTGACTGTACTATTAAAAATTATCCCTTTTATTTAAGTTTTTACCTTACACAGATTCAGAAGGCAGAAGAGGATACGCTTTTACTACTTCAGGATATATTACGGTTAAAATTGACTTATGAACGATTCAGTATACACTGGAAATTATTTTAATTCTCGTTATCAAAGATATTCTAATATTTTTATCCATTTGTCGAAATCAATACTTGTATTGACTGCATTAAATTGCACTTGCATTTTTTTATACAGAAACATTCCTTATTATTTATTTTTCTTTCATATTACCTCTTCAGGTTATTTTTTAATAATATGAGTATTACCCTTGTATATTAAAAGCGAAAACATAGCATAAGTGAAATCAACGGTATTTAAATAAAATTCTCATGTCCACTGAATTTTGGTGAACACGTAGTTATTATGAACTTAATCAGCTATTGTGGACAGTTGTTTGTTTTCAACATTCGATATAATGATGACCATCAAACCAAAAGTCTTCTCAGCGATTTCTCCATCTATCCAATCATGTCAAAATATCATCTTGAAACATTCTATTATCGAGTATGAAATGTGTATCTGAACATGACTTTAGGAATTGAACTTCTGAATGCAAAAGCGTTAATAGTAATGTTTTTCACACTAAACATGCCTGTTCATTGAATTTATACTGGAAAACGGTCATATGGGCGATCGCGCAATGCAAATTAAATACGTTGTTTTTCTTGATAATTGTAAT
>BGPR01049188.1:0-11370 GCA_013235015.1 Araneus ventricosus
TCGCCAATGGGGTCCTATATTGAAACTGTTGAAAAAAGTCGCCAAAAACAAAATTATCGCCAGTGATGCCGTATATCAAAGCTGTGTCACTTTTTACGTAACCACCATATTATTGCTGAAATATTAACAAATGACAACTGATGCTGAGCGTTGCACATAAGATTTGTTTTTGAAGTCGAAATCTAAAATATTATACATTATTTCTTGTCAACTCCCGCATCGCCAATACACCGTCAAGAAACAAGGTGATCATTAATGAAATCATGCTGAGTATTAAACGATTTCATAGGATATTCATCTTTGCAAATTTCACATTTCTAATGGTATTCAGCATCTGTGTTTCTTCAGCTGGTTTCGAAACAGTTGGGATGAAATTTTTCGTTTGCATTTAGCAAGGTGAAATGTGTTCACTAAAATTTATTTAAAATATATTCCAAGACTTTCTTCTAGAAACAAAGCTAACGTTAGTTTTCTTATAAATTTAATGCAAGCATTTATTATTTAAAATTAGAATACATTTTATCGGTTCATTAAAAGGTAATTAGCAAACTCGGCCAGATTTGAGAATACTGTGCAGTCTGGATTTCTTTTGGACGTTCATTTGCCAAATGTGGTAATCCTGAAAATTTTTTGCCTTATGTTGGAAATTTTTTTAATGGTTGGCGCGATTATGGCGAGCATGGCGGGGAGACTGCACTGTTTTCTTAAGTTTTACCGCAAATTCATTATAATAAATTATTCAAACATGTACTAAACAGTAGGTTAAACTTAAAAACACGGTATCCTGATGCAAGGTTTTCGGCAAACAAAAGGGTCTTAACTATGCTAAATTTATTATCAAATCTGTCAAATTATGAATCACTTGAAAAAAAATTTAATTTTGGCTACTGTACCGTGTTTTTAAGTCTAACTAAATCATTTTCTAAATTAATTGCCTGATTAGTTTTTAAACTTCCCATACCATCAGAAAAAAACAATAACAGACGCAAGCTGCTGTGAAAGACTTTTGACTAAATATACAACTCATTATAGAGAATTAAATAAATATTTATTTGAATCATTGAAATTAAAGTGCTTCAATACATATGGAATTTAGTACCATACACAGTGCTTTTTTAAAATTTTGTTTCTGTAATGTAGAGCTCTCATGCATTAGTTTACACTCATTGCTTTGGGCTGGAGAAGGGTACTTAGTCAAGGAAAACTGCAGAAAACAGTTCGAATTTCTCAACGGAATTTTTTGCATTTCTTAACTGCTGGGCAAACGTTTTGGCATCATTAAATTTTCCGAAAAGCTTTCTAAATTCTTGCATGATATAGATAATATCCTGAAGATCAGTGATGGGTTCAGATGCATCCATATTGCTATTCATACGAGGAAGTTGTTTTTGCTTGTTTTTATGGTTATGGGTTTTTTTTGCTTGAGCCAAATTGGCATCAGTAGTTCCCTTTTTGCTGACTTGGCGGGATTTTTTACGGCCACCACAAGAGGCGAGTTGGCGAGTCTCGCCGCAGTTAACGGATTTTGGAACATCTGCTTCAGGCTTTCGACTGCTTTTTTCTTGAGCATGTTCGTCACTGCATTTAATGGTGCGTCTTCGTAATTTTCCTCTTCCAGTTTTCTCAACAGAAACGTTTAAATTCAGGAGATGAGCCAGATTAAAGATCTTTTTATTTCTATCGGAATTTCGCAAGACGGCCTTAAAAAGTGGGAGAGATTTCTTGGTACTATAATCCGTCAGTTGCACAATTTTCTCAACATCTAAATCTTTTTCAATAAGCGCCTCTTTAATTCGTTGAGTTTTCATATCGCAGGGAAGGCCCATAATGAGAACTTTCATCTGTCTTGCTTTCGGGGTTAAATATCCAATATTATTAGCTGTTAGGAATGATATTAGTTGCCGATGCATATCATCGTTATCAGTAAACAGTTTGATAAATTTCCCTGCTTTTTTAATTCTTAACTCACCAAATTTTTCATTTATGAGTTGAAGATGAGCTTCAAAACTGTTAGATTTTATCATCATAACTGCCGGAAAGTTTTTATCGTTAGAGACGTGACTGTCCACAAGGCAATCCATCTGGCTAGTGGGGATTTCTGCGAGAGTCGATTTTTTCACACTTTCATTCTGTGAGTTACTTTCATCATGACATGGTCCTTGCTCGGCAGGCCTTTGTTTTTTAGTACTTGGATCATCGTCTGTTATCGGAGGATTCGATCTTTTCATTTCTTTGTCAGGAGTCTGAAGCTATTTCTTAAATTTCTAATATTTCTGAATGTATCCGCGGAATCCGACTTAAAGATTGCACAATTTGATTTGAAATGATAATGCAATTCGTGTCACAGAACTTTAAATCGCGCGTTGGTAGCGCGGATCTACTGGTTGAAATATCATTTAATCAAAACTTAAAAATAGCGCGAGTTTAAAACTAAACGATCAATTGATAGTGAAGAAGCTTTTTAAATGAAAAAGTCTTGTGCTTATCTTGTAGCTGTTGCAAGCACGTATACTGTTAAAAGAGTCGATCATTCATTATAAAAGGCTTGCAAAGCGATATTACAATCGCAACCCAAAAATGTTCAAAAAGCAGGCAGACGATCTACTATCCTTAGAAAGCAATGCTATGTCAGTTTAAATTAGATCGTCGCAGTTACAGTTAATCTGTAATTGTACCCACAGTATTTTTTTATCAGATTATTTCTTATTGGTGATAGATATTCAAATTCAAATGATAATAGAGTGTTTGTATATGCTTTTTCAAAGCAAAATCGCAACATTTTTAATTCTAATCTTGTAAGCAAGCTGCGATTACTTTAGCAGCCAGCTTATTTCAGTTTTTTTTCTGACAATCGGGCAACTTGGTGTGCCTTGGTGTGTATAGAATACAGGAATGTAGATTTCAATAGTTTGGAAGAAGGGCAAGACAGCCTTTGTAGCTAAAATTCCCATGGACAACCGTTTCAAATAACAGCAGATCTCGATACTGTCACATTTTTGGTACAGCTTTGAGATACGGCATCACTTTCGATAATTTTGTTTTGGCGACTTTTTTCAACAGCTTCATTATATGACCCCATTGGCGATATTTTGTCTCGGCGACTTAACGATACGATGTTCGGTTAGGCGCAAAAAGTCGCCAATACAAAATTATCGCCAGTGATGCCTTATATCAAAGCTGTTCCACATTTTTTTCGCATGTATTAGCTAAAATATCGAATCAGTTGAATCATCTTAAAGTCAATAGGATTTTATTCTTTTATCTAAATAATGCTCAGTTTTTACTGAAGTTTTTTTCATCAATCGTCTCACCATTCTAATTTTACATTTATCCTTAATGCAATTTCACCATTTCGTATGGCGCAATATAGTCAACTTTTTGGTCTTGCGCCAAAAAATCAATACAAACCAATCAAACAGACTACAAGTCTTTAAAAGATGATCCACAGAATTAGCGAAATAGCTAACTTAAATTACAGTGCAATAAAATTTCATATTATTTAAAAAGAAACTATAATGTTTCTTTGTAAAACAATTTCATGATATTAAATTAGGAAAACATAGAATAGTTTTAGTATTTTCTCTCAAATTTTTGCTTAGTTAATAATAAAAATATATCACCAAAAAACCTTCTGAAAGTAACCATATTAGCTATGAGGAAGCCTGAGAAAAGACGTTCAGAGAAATATGGATTAAACTATATCTGCATATAAAACAGTTTTATTGTTCCAGTTAAGAGAACTGCAGAAAATCTATTCTGTTAACCGGAAGATCTTTAAAACAATTTATTTCAGTTTTGTTGTAATCTGTTCTCTTTGAACTGTCGAACTGTTGACTGAGAGTTTTACTTTTGACCAAGTGAACACTTCATTTCTATCGATAACTGAATCTTTTTTCAATTATTCAGATCCCGATTTTCCGTTCCTTGCACCTTTTTTCCATATTAATTTCTAAAGTTGTACGATGGCTTACTTTATTTTAACTTTAATCAGATGACCTATATCTAGCAGACTTTTCAGTCTTTCATTATAAGATTAGTGAGTTTAATTATGCATGTTCCCAAACAATTCGAAATGAGTTCCTTGAATTTTTGAAAATAGGATAATTAATCTTTGACAAGAAAAAACGCAAATCGGACAAACTAAAGTTGGAAAGAGGCAGCATATTCAGTAGAGTTATCGGATAAAGACGCATTTTACACAGCGTAGCGTTTTCATAGTCTGAAAAATAATATTTATGATGAAGTTTAATAGACCAAATTTAAATTGACTGTGCTTATATTTCGTCGTCTTTTTATGGATGGGAAAAACTGAAATGCTTGATTTATGAACATGAGGCCGCATGTTCGTACCAGATGTGAAAAAAATCAGAAATATTCGTTACTGGTTGTGAAAAATTCAGTTTTTTTCTTTCTTCAAAAAAATTAAGATAGGTGGTTTTGCTTGTTAAGTCACGATGAAGGTTTTTTAATAGGCTAAGTTTACATAGACTGCGCTGATATTTCGTCGTCTTTCTATGGTTGGGAAATACTGAAATACTTGTGTAGCTAAGAGTAGTAGAGGGGAAGGTATAGACAGTGGCGAATTTCTGCACAGGCGCTGGAGGCGACAGTCTCATGTCTTGAGATCCTGGGGGGCCTCAAAATCTATTCTACATACATGGCAGTGCTAAGTCGACTGCAAATTTACGACACTGGGTAAGAGGAGGGGCCTCAAAACAATTTTGCGCCTGTGGCCTCAGATTGCCGTAATCTTCCCCTGGGTACAAATGCAGTGGCGTAACTGCAATTTTTGCCACTCGGAACAAACTTCCAATATGCCACTCTCCCTGTACAAGTTACATCGGGCACATAAGCTTCAAATTAACCCATTAATGCTTAGAATCTCATTTTCATGAGGCTTCTAATAATCCATCATAAATTCAGAGGAATTATTTTTTTCGGCCTAAATGTTACAGAAAAGTATTTTTTAGTATTCATTTCTTTTATATTCATAGGATAGCGGCGGTATCAAGCGTTCGTTTGATAATATAGCCTATTGATTTTCAAGTCAGACTCGAAATTAGTTTTCTGCAATGTCAAGAGGAAACTGGTAAATTTCTTCAATTATCTATCAATTAATTTACTTGCATATAACAAATTAATAAATCCAATTCCAACCCTTTTCCCCCCCCCCCCCCCCCACTTTCATATAATTTCAGATTTAGATTTTCTTTTTTTTATATTTGGTGGTTGACGCTCTCGATTTCTGCATATAGGTTGCGAAATCTCGCGTCCAACAACAGTCTTTCCTTCACATATCGGCAATTTACCGAGAAAAGGAGAGAAATACAAATTAATTACATTAGTTATTTATTTTTATATACACAATGGTTTAGCTAATTTTCCTACTCTGCGCAGTTATAAAACTGTTTTCTTGCATGTCTGATTTTGCCGCACCTTTCGAAGTGCTACCTGGGGTGGATCTCACCCCTTTAGCTTAACTACTGTATAGATGCCCCGGGCTCCAGTCTAGAGGGGCGCCGCGCTGATGATATTTCTGGGTATATTTTTCGTTTTCATAGGAAAAGTTCAGAAAATAAATGGGCAGGGGGGGAGGGGATATAAATTATGCCCTATGCATGATTTACTCTCGCTACGCCACTGTTGACAGTGTTGCATCATCATAACTAATAATTTATGGTTCTTTCAGTCTAATCCATTATTTTTGGGTACCTTTAATCTGGACATTCTATATTTCATGCGTGTTTATGGGTGATACACTGATTTACTGATAAATGGATTTAGCACTTAAAATCCCGATTTTTTAAAAATGTTTTTTGATTTTCATTTCTTGAATAAAACATGGGAATATTCTTTAAAAATCCTATTTTGTTTAAAGTATAGTTTACGGCTAAATAAACAGTTTGTTACCAACTTACAACGCCGGGCTTTATTTCAGAAAAAAAAATTCATTGATAAAATTCTTTCATGCCAAACACAGATGAATTTTAATTAATAATAATACTGACAAGAAATTTCCTTCAACATTATAGAATAAAATATGGTATTCTCAAGCGTACAAACAAAGCTAAAAAGATGCAGCCTCTAGTGAAAAACATCAATTTAGTTTATTTTTTATTAGCACTCAGGCTGCCATCTATATGTTGTAAACAGATTTAATAAAAAATTCAGTATAGATCCTATTAGCAATATCTTATTCTCAAGATTTTAGAAAAGAAAATTGGGTATGTTCCTTAAAGGCAACACTGGGCCTTTAAGGGTTAACCCTCTGACTGCATATCCCGTAATTTCCGCGGGTTGCAAGCAAGTCTATTTTCTGCTGAATCTTGCGATTTTCGCAAGCTAACTCTCTTCACTAAGTACTAGCCAAGTATTGAATCATATTATACTAATAAAACTTTTCATATAAATAACAACTCGCTTGGCTGAATGGTATTTAAACACGTTTGCAAACGTTGCATATAAATAGTGATTTAAATAAATTACACAGTCAGAGGGTTACTTAGCTTTCCATATCCAGGCATATTGTTAAAGGTCTCTTGTTCAGAAACGCTGTGCAAAACCAACATTGTTTTCAATGAAAGAAACGTTTCGGAATCCGGGCATAGCGACCAAAGGGCAAAGGGTGTACAGACTATTATCCCCGGTAATCAGGCCTGACAAGCGTATCCTTCCGCGCCCGTGACGTCACCAAACTTAGAGGAACCATTGCCGAGGGTGACGCACCGGCGCCAGTATGTTATGTAGTCTAAACATTATTGAGACTACATGACGTCATTATATTTTGCGTCGCTCATCACATTTTCCCATTTTTAATGCAAAATATGATGAGCGATGTAAAAAACAATACAATGGCCCTGGATGAATTTCTTGCTTTGCCACTGATGACGACTGGCGTAAAAAATAACAATATTATTCCCCGGGCGCCACTACACCACTTTCGGAGTCATTTTACTCTATATTTAATAGTCTTATTTAAAGCATTTATTTTTATTATATCAAATTAATATAGAAAATTTAATTTTTGGATAAAGGAGTCGAGAAATATCTGATTGCGTTACGTAATTTACGATCCTTTATGTAATTTATTTAATATATATATAAATAAATTTATTATAAAACATTAATTTAGAATATTTTTAATTTTAATTTCTGCTCATTATACGCATTAACATTTTTTCATTAATTTTTACACGATGTATTAAAAAAATATTTCAGTTTTCAGAAAAAAATATATTAAATTCTATAGTTTTTACCTGAAAAAAAGACCTCACAAGCGTGATCAAAAATCTTTCGAAATATGCCTAGGATTTTACGATAAATATTCTATGACATTTCGAATGACACTCACAATCAACCATTTCTGTATCTTATCTTCAATTAACCTGTAAACACCGCAACTCCCGTGTGGGAGCGACTGCTTTTCCCGAAGGAAACGATGTACCGATTCGAGTAAAAATGGCAATTCAGTTGAGCATGGGAGACGCCCATCAGTAAAACTGACATCCACAGCTGTAGCTGCAGTAAGGGCCTACTGCTGGGGCAGATCCATCATTAGAGGGTGTAGATGAACTAATAGGCACAACAGATCATCTATCTATCGAAGAGACAGTTGTGTGATGGGTTCATCCATCATACAACGGTACAGTTTCTTTGCACTGTTTGTGTGTATTGTAAAGGAAGGTTGGTGAATTTGGACCACCTGAACATTTTTTTAATGTGCAGTGAGGGAGAAATAATTTTAACGAAGAAAAAGTACATTTTTTTGTAGTAATTTATCTTCAAAACAACCAACCGCCTTCGGCGACCAGCTCGTAATATTAATAGTTTGTGGCTTTGCTCTTGCACCTTGGCGAAATAAATTGGTGATTTTAGAGATTAAGCGATTCTGCCAAAGTTTTATTTTGCGATATATCTTGAAAATGGAGGTGGCAGGCGACCATTGATGACTTATCTAAGGTTCATAAGGTTTCATATGAAATAAAAATTGCCGAAGTCGTTTCAGTGGTTGGGGATTCTGTTAGTGTTTTTCCCATAGAAAATGATCAGTGAAGTAGTTTTCGATTTCTGTCGAAAATGGAGGGTCGTGGTTGGCAGACGACCATTGATGACATATGTTGGGGTCATAAGCTTTTATATGAGAGAAACGTTGTCGAAATCGGTTCAGTGGTTGCAGCTGTGGGACTTTTCCTCTGGTTTTGCCGATTATTTTAAATATATTGATGTAATTAACTTTTCATGAAATAACTTTAAAGTAGAAAAAATAGCATAAAAAATTGGGCTATTGGTTCAACAAAGGAAAGTGGCTTCCCAGATTGGACCACTGATTTCCCTAGTTGAACCGCCAATTCCTTTAAGCACAATTAAAGCAAAAGTATTTTTGATTTTCTAACCCGACACAATGTATGAACCAAAGTATGACATTTTATGTACTATATTCAATTCTTCTTCTTCTTTTGCGTCCCCACATATAATACGAAACTACGTAAACTTAGCTTTTGTTCTCATATTACACATTAGCAGAGTGCCCGGCGTTACCCGGTCATTTTCCCCGTCCCGGTTGTCCCAATCTTTGGTAAGACCGCAAACTGAATTATTATTTCTAAATAACGAAATGTTTATTCATGTTATTTTATTGCGATAATATTTTGCGAGACTTAATTTTTTACGGAAAGATCCATAAATTAATATTAAAAAAATACAAAGTATTTCATAGATGTCTTTCATGATAGTATGCAATATTACATATATTTCTTGCTTTATTACCCAATTTTGGTGGACATCTTATTGTTTTAGGAACGCTGACCATAAAACTTTCAGGCTAATTGGTCCATTTGCTCAATGTATTTCAATGTCTGACCTCCACTCAACCAAAGAAGAGAGCGATATATGGTCCATTTCTGAATACAGTATTCTTTTTTTTTGTTCTTGTTGAGCAATGTTGGCATCATTTTTATAACATTTTAACAATTAACGTGTCTAAATCAACTAATGAAACATGTTTCGCCAGAATTGCTCCAGCCGTTCTAAATAAACTTATCGGTTGTTATCATCCTAAAGGATTGATTAAAAAAGATTTAACCCCTCCATATTTTTAGTTCCACATGTTGAAACCTGCGAGTTATGCTTCATTTCGATCAATCCATTTTTTTGCATGCATTTAAAAGACATTGCCCCAACCTACCCTGAATGACTGCCTTAGGGCTTATTTATCTGCCAATAATGCTTCATGTCGGTTAGAAAGGAATATGCTTGCCAAAGTTTCAACAAAATCGCTCCAGCAGTATCGAGTTTCGTGTCAATCGTCCTGTTTCTTTGCTCCACCCTACTTGAGGCATTGAGATAGTATTTGTGCAAAAGTGCTTTTATTTGACTTGTGAGGAACATATGTATAATGTTTGATAAAATTGCTAAAACAATATCAAATTTCATGTGAATCGTCTATTGGCCGCATGCATTTTAACTACTTTTTCCTACCCTAACCTCATAAATTATATTAGCGTTTATTTAGCTCTACTACTACAATATTTTTAGTTGGCTAATTAGAAGTATAAGTACCAAAATTCATCAAAATCTGCCTAGCCGTATCCAACAGTATGTCAAACGGCCCAAGGGTTTACATGTATTTTGAGGATTTTTCCTTAAGGTATCCGCATACGCTCGAAAACCAATTTTTGACCGAAAAATCATAATTTTTTTTAAATGTCTTATCTGAAAGCCTATTGTTTTTAGTTTTCAAAACAGTTTTTATTTTACATCTATGATGATCAGAAGTGAAATTAGAGACATTTTAGTAGAACTTGACAGTTGAAAATGGAGTGGTAAATAATACGATAAAGAAGCATTTTTCATTGTTTTTTCTTAAGATATTTAAATTTTATTGTTTTTTTTTTGTTTTATACTATTTTCTGTATACCAGATATTATTTTGAAAGATTTTAAGTGTGAATTTCTTGGTTTTCTATGACATTGTTGCAAATTTAGGTAATTTTGAATCATTGCAGTATCTTGATTCTCCGTTAATGATGTAATTTTTGATAATAAACGTAGGAAAAGTACATAAATTGTAATTATGATCAATATCAATCACTAAAAGTATCTCTAGATCAACTAATAGGCATTATAAAGTTATTTGACTGAAAAACAATATTCAAATCTATCGATGGCGGCTGAATGATAGAAAACGATAATGACACATAAGGCTCAAGAAAACGACTAAAAAAATTTCCAATCAGAAAATTTTAAAAAATGTGCTAAGCTGGCAAACACTAAGGACTAGCCTACAAAACTGGGGAGTATTGAAGAAAAATTCTTTTATCTTCTTATTGTAAATTAAAAACATAAACATTAAACTCATTTTTCTCGAAATGTGATTTTTTGCAAATTTTTATTTTTCAAACACGATAACTAAAATTCAACTTAAGATATCCGTCTCAAATTTGGCATACATATTATTTATTATATTGTCTAGGTAATGAACCAAAATATAAGTGAAATAATGCTTCATTAAAAAGTTATGTATCTTTTAAGGTTTGAAAAAAGGCCAAAATTCTTTAAAAATTCATGATTTCACACTAAAACTCTTATAATTTACATGTTTTTAGATACATTGCAAAACTTTTGCTTCAGGACCTAGCCAATAGTTGAAGGATTATGTATGCTAAAGGATATATCATTCTGATAATTTCTTTTTGAACGAGGGTGTTTGAAAAAAGGTCAAATTTAGTGCAAAAAAAATCTAAGTTTTTTCAAATTTTTAAAAATATATTTAATGCATTTAACTTTTTTCTATGATTTATTAAGTTTTAACATAAATGTCATATAAAAATACAAAAATATTGCTTCAAATATCATTATTTAAAAAAAGGCCTCCGAACGCGTAGTCGGATACCTTAACCTACTCTGAGGAATTGGTTTAGCGTTTATTTTTCTCTACAGTGATTTTAGTCAGCCTGAGATGAACATATGTACCCTGTGTCATCAAAATTTCTCTATCTGTATCAAATTTCATGTCAATCGTCCCTTTTGTTAGAGATATTTAAACGACTTAACGTCACCCTACTCTAAAGGAATTGTGTTAGAGTTTATTTACCCATTGTGTATTTTTAACCAGGCTCTAAAAATATGCACAATATATCATCAAAATCGTCATAGCCATATCCAACAGCATGTTAATCCGCATGTTAATAAGGCAATTTGGCAATTTTGCTCCACCCTTCTCTGAAGAAATGGATAACCGTTTATTTACCCCAAAACTACTTTTAGTCAGTCTAACAGAAATATATGTACCCACTGTCATCAAAATTGTGCCAGTTATATCAAGTGGCCTTCAGTACTTCAAGTCGGCTAATGAGGAGCCTGTTTATCGAGT
>BGPR01049189.1:0-11370 GCA_013235015.1 Araneus ventricosus
CAAGAAGATCGTGTAAGATTAAGCTATAACAGCAGAAACAGAAATCTCCTCGAAACAGGCATTACAAAAATTCCAGTAATTCTGCTCTTCTAACAGTGTGAAAGAGAGAGAAGCACATATTTTCGCTCACTTAACCATACAGTTGACTCGTCACTTTAAACCGAGTGCAGTAATTAATTATTCAATTACTGCACACTCAAGAATGTTAAAAATACAGTGGAATCTCCCTATAAAGAAATCGCATGCTTCCAGTTGAAAAGTTCGCTCTAGAGAAAATTTCGCTATTCGGAGATTAGAGATTTTTGCAGTTATTTAAGTAAATATTATAAACCTTTTAGCATGTGCGATAAGTTCAAAAATATTTAATTTTGACTTTCAATTAAAAATGAAGTAATGTTTATTATAAACTTGTTAAAATTATACTAATTTTTGCTGCATAAATATAATGCTCAAAAGTGAAGACAATTCACCCATTTAGAGAATAATATGTACTAATACGGATAAACATAAAATGCGTATTATTACATCCATTTGCTGTTTTCACCCCCGCTCCATCCCGATTCTTGGAATCTTGACCCGTAGAAATGTTGCTCCCTGTGTAAAAAGCCAGGTCGCCACAACTGCTTTACCCTTCACATAGCATTCTATTGTTATGTGTTACGGCTGGAATGTACAATGCGAGTGGTTCCAGAAACAGGCACGTGTGAGCGATTTGTTTGCACAGAAGTTAGCAACTTTTTTCAAAAAAGACAAAAATCGAAAATATAATGTTCTGAAAAAATTCGTTATAGGGAAACAACTACTTCGTTATATGGAGAATATTTTGAATGTTTTTTAACATTCCGATTAAAAAGTTTGTTATAGGGAGAAATTCGCTGTAGGGAGACTTCGTTGTAAGGAGACTCTACCGTATTTCGTTTCCATAGAAGTTTCACAGAGGAAACATTTCCTAACATTATTCCTGTTTGGTTCTAATGGCTTTTCCTCGTCTCACCTCGCACTAATCTCGAACGTATCATCCGCACGCGCTTCCTGTTCGAGACGTCTCTGGGCAACTGTGACTGAATGATGAGCGCAATGGGCAAACTAATCAAACGAAATTGTTGAAATTGGAGCTGTTAGGATTGAGACTCGGATCACGATGTCGTGATTGGGCTGAATGGAGGCTGCGTAGGTGCGTTCAGTGATTCCAATGGATGAAGTCATCTATTTAAAACAACTATTTTATTAAAACATAAAATCATTTAAAAGGCATAACTGAAATCTGCCTTCACGCTGCACCTAGCTGAGCGTGGAGCTTACCGCAAATGGAGGTGAGAGCGATGCAATGGACGACTGAGCCTTTTACGCTCAAATATAAGATAACGCCTCCTAAGTGACGTCACACTCAGAACAGCGCAGTTTGAAGTTAACAAATCAACTCTGCAGTTTAGAACAAGAATTACATTCACCACAGAGCTTTGCCAACGTTTATCACCGTTTTATGCGATTTCTCGACTTTGTTCTTCACTTTACTATATACGAATAAATACGAGTTGAAACTTTTGTGTTAATTAAATATGAAAAAATATACATAATTGCAAGTGACGTGAAATATAACATCTAAAGCTTATAATATCAATCACGGTGAAACTCTTTCATTTCTACAGTAAATAATTTATTATATAACACTACATGATTCACTCATTACAATAAGGCTTTCTAAAAAGAAAGATTAACGTAGCTTAAAATAAACTGCAAAGAAACTACATTAATAGCTATGCATTAAAAAAATCAAAAATCAGACGTTGCCTTCAGGAAATGAGAAAGAATCAGGAAAATTTTAAAAATCCCAACACCTTCATTTGATTAAAACTAATAAAAGAGAAAAATTCGTTCCTCGTGATGTCACCATTTTAATATAAACGTATTTAATTCAAATCAATTTTTTCTTTCTTTATTAATACTTATAGGACCAGTGTTGTTCCAATCTCACAGAAGTCTTTTTTCATTTCTTCGTTACAAAACTTTTCTTATAAGCCTCCTGCAGAATGGTTGTACTGATGCGCTTGAAAATAATTAAGAGTCCTTCCCAATACTTCCAAACGGATTATTTCAGAGATCCCCGAAGTATGTTTAATGTTAACTGCAGAGTTGCGCATAGGAATATGAATATTTCTACATGGAATTATCTGATCAAGAGGAAAGAATCTTGCACAAAGAAAAGAAACGACTTCGATTGCGATGAAATCAGATTTATTCACATTATGATGAAGTGCGTAAGATTCTGGGTATTTATTTCATCTGTTTGATAACATAATATTTTAATGAATCTAAATTGGGCTTAATAAATCTTATATAAAGAATCATAGGTAAAAGAAGAGTGGGATGATTTAATAAACTACCTTTGCTTATAAAAATAGGCATTTTTATTAAATAAATTGCGAATCGCATTTTTAATGGATTTCAGTCTTTCAGTGGTTAACTTAAGACATTCAGTGTTCTCATTTAAATTATTTGTTCCAATAAAGTTTAGCACTTCTTTGGACATCTTTATAAAAGCAACGGCGCGCATAATAAATTTTAAGGAACATTGTTTTATTTCTTTGCTTGTGAAGGTCATGACTAATCCAGTTAATATTATATCTAAGTATAAGACCTTTCTTATCATTTCTAAAGATTATAGATTGGTATCTTGTTTCTAAAGAATTTTATTTCCGAACATCAAAACTTAAAATGCTATAAATTTGCATAACATCAGTAGGAATTTCTTGTTGGAAAATTTATTGATTGACAAATAAGAATGTTGAATGTTTTTATTTAATTTTGTTGCAACTTTTTAAAAAGTAACCGTTTCAGGAATGAAATAAACTTCAGTTAAGAAAATCTTAAAAATTGGTAACTAAAATAAAAAAAAACATTTAAGATCATAAGTATAATATTTAGTGCCATTCATTGTAACCAAATACAGCTTCACATGAGAGTAAACATTAAAATTATAATCCAACTCCCATCTATACTTATGAAGAGCAATGTTTTTTTGTGTGCGTGCGATGTCTAGACGAATATATCACATTTACAGCCATGAAATTTGGTACATGCTATATGGTTTACTTTATAAATAGTTATATAAAGGCATAAATTGTTATGGGGAAGAATACTGTTATATAGTTAATTTGATAACATATGTAATATAATACCACATATACTCAAATTGTTATGTGGTTTACTTGATGAATTTATTACTTAAATACATAAATTGCTAAATTGTTATTCTCCATAATATAATATCATTTATACCTAAATTGTTAAGTTGTTTCCTTGATGGATTGAAACACTTAAATATATATAATTGTTAAATTGCTAACTTGAAATTTAAACACATCAATTGTTAACTTGATATTTTCTATATTATATAAAACGCTTATGCGTGGCGCAAAAAGTACCTTTATTTCTTTCTCCCCGTTGGCAACGATCAGCTTGTTTACCGCATTTCGCTAACCGAGCTAATAACTGGGTTTGCCTCATTGTCACATTTTACTAACATTGGATTCTTCTTCCAAAATTCGTACTAAAGATGACATAGATAAATTTGTTAGTGCAGAATTACCAAACATTAATGTTAATCGAAGGCTTTTTGAAATCGTAACCAAATGTATGGTCCATGGCCCCTGTGGTATTATAAATCCAAATGCTCCATGCATGAAAGATGATGAATGCTCTAAACAGTTCCCAAAAGCATTCAGAGAGGAGACAGAGGAAAATGTAAATGGCTATTCTGTTTACAAAAGACGGTGTATAGAACCAGTTAGAGTAGGCAAACATTACATTGATAACCGTTGGATAGTACCATATAATCCGTGGCTATCTAAAAAATACAATGCACACATCAATGTAGAAGTTTGTGCATCTGTAAAAAGTGTCAAATATTTATATAAATATGTTTACAAAGGTCATGATGCAGCCTCCATTACATTAAAAAATGATGACAGAGTTAATCATGATGAGATTTTAAATTTCTTAGATGGGAGATATGTTATTGCTCCTGAGGCAATGTGGCGTTTGAGTGAGTTCAGCATGTCTGATAAATCTCACACAGTAATTAGACTTGCAGTTCACTTGCCTGAACAACAGGCTATTTTTTTTAAAGAAAGGCAAGAAAATGAAGCAGTTGAACGGGCTTCTATAAAAGATACCACTTTAACTGCATGGTTTAAATTGAACCTTATTGATGAAGAAGCACATGAGTACTATTATGCTGATATCCCCCAGTATTATGTATTTGATAAACCTTCTACAAAATGGCAGAAGAGGTAAAGAGGGGGCCAACAAGTAATCGGAAGAATGCCTGTGGTTAGTGTGAAGGATTCTGAAAGATTTTACCTTCGAATACTATTATTAAGAAAAACTGGTGTGATAAGTTTCAACGATCTAAAAACTATTGATGGAACATTGTGTGAAACTTTTCAAGAGGCATGCAAAGTGCTTGGGCTTCTAGATGGTGATCAGCACTGGCATGACACTCTTCTTGAAGCAGCAAGAATGCAAATGCCTAGCTACCTGCGAATTTTGTTCGCTATAATTTGTGGTTTTGGGGAAGTTGAGAACATTCCTACCTTTGGACTCAACATAAACAATTCCTCTCTGAAGATTTTGTGCATAGGTATTCGGAAGAAACTGACCCCTTTTACGCCCTTGCAGAATTAAATGAACTGCTCAAGTCTTATGGCCTGAATTTACGAAAAGTGAATCTTCCATCAGTAGACTTACAATGTGATCTCTTCCGATTATCCTATGATGCTATGGAAGAGCAGTCTAAGGCTAATGCAAATATTGAAAAATTAAATTGTTAACAAAGATATGCTGTCTATAAAGTGCTACATGCGATATATGAGTATCAAACTGATACGCCAAAGTGCTTTTTTCTTGATGGTCCTGCTGGAACAGGCAAAACTTTTGTGTATTCGACTCTATTGCATGCAGTTAGAGGAAAAGGCTATCAAGCCATAGCTGTAGCATCAACCGGGATAGCAGCTACATTGTTAAGTGGAGGCAGAACTGCGCACTCTATTTTTTAAATTCCCCTTACTCTGAATGCCACTTCAACATGTAATTTGAAACCAAACACCTCAGAAGCTAAATTTTATTGGATGCTAAGGTAATTGTCTGGGATGAAGCTCCAATGACACATATGCCAGGAAATGAAGTGATTTATGAGAGTATAGATAATATAGTAAGTAATGACCCGCAAGATCAACTCGCATACACCGAGGAATTTTTAAATAGTTTAACTCCAACTGGAATGCCACCTCACAAATTAAGATTAAAACCAGGAGCTATCATTATGCTACTAAGAAATTTAGCACCTTCTAAATGTCTGTGCAATGGTACGAGGCTAATAGTAATTCAATTGCAGAAAAATGTCATAGTGGCAAAAAAAATTAGTGCTGATAATAACAATGAATCCTATCTCATACCTCGAATACCTCTCCAGTGGCGGACTGGGTCTGAAATTAATGGTTGCCAGGAGTCAGTGAGGGCCCACACATATCTACAATCATAATATTAATTCATATATATATATATATATATATATATATATATATATATATATATATATTATTTTTATTTAATTTTATATTTAATTATATTAATTTAAATCCATAATATTTAATAATTATGTATTTAATTTAATTTTTTATTATATATTTCATTTTTCCGCGTTTTTAAAATAAATCCCTTTTAACACTCCTTAATTTTCTACGTTTAAAATGGCGAAATTATGATTAAAGTTATTTGATTTTTTAAATTCTGGAAGTTAAATATTTCATTGCCTTGGTCTATTGTAGCGACAAAGTATGAAGGAGAAATGTGCCCATTAGTAGGGCATCTGTTGAAAGAACAGGAACACTAAAACAAACTTTATGATGAGGATTTATAGTTTAGTAATTTATTCTGGTAATGTTTTCAGTAATTTATATAATTAAGAAGGTAGCCATTAAAAAGATATTTTTTGAATTATAAGTAAATTCAAAAATCATTTTCATTAGATACCACTAATTTTTGAAAATATTGCAGAAAAAGCGCCCAAATCTTGCTTTTAGTTACTGAAATTTTAATTTACTAAATTTTAAAAGTTGACAATTATTTTCATCTTTTTTTGAAAACATATATTATAAAATTTCTTCAAGGTCATGTAAAATTATAGATTTGTACAAAATACATCATGTAAAACTTCTTTTGATGTGTTAAGTACGGTCCATTTCATTATTTCGCCAGGTTTTTTTTTCCTTTAAGTCCAGTCTTTTCTTTCTTTCCAGTGTTACTTCAAATAAATTTAGTTTTTGATAGATTTTCATTATTTTTAATAAATTTACTTTTTTTATGGCCATTAAGCCCATCTTTCCACTGGCAGGATATAATTCCCTGGAAATTTATGTAATTCATTTATTTGATATGATAGGGGTTAAATTTTTCACAACTTTATAATAAGCTTAATAATACGCAAAATTGTAAAATTATAATTATGCAAAAATTTGAAAAATAATCTTAGAATCTCGTGTTTTTAACAGTTGAGATGTAAGATTTATGTTATTAGTTTTCGTAGACACAAAATGTATACTACTACATCAAAAATTTGTCTCAAATACACATTTCCTATCTACTATTTCCTTTTCTTTTGCACAACTAATTTCTTCTCAGTCTTTTGGCAACGAATTCATACTTTTAATAAAAATTAAATAAGGTTGGCGAATTTAAAGTTTGTTAATATAATCAAATTAAGACAATTAATAAGATGGACGAGGAAGGTCGGTTGGGCAGCCGAGGCATTGGTGTTTATTACTACAAAAACAGTAAAATAGAAATAATAATTTCAGCTTACCTCTCAAAATTTTTTTTCCTTTTTTTTTATTAGATACGCTACATATGTGTGTCTTTACTCTCTACGACTAAAACAGAAATAGCACTTTTCTCACCAATTATTATTTTCCGCGAAAGTCAGACCAATGAGCAGGGAGGCCTTACTCACAAAACACGACTCCCCAAACGCATAAAGAAAAGCGCGTGAGTGTCGTCTTTCATAGGTGTCATTTAGTGTCAGGTCACAGTTTTAGCCAAAACCTTTTCCATCAGGCAGTTCCCTCGTTTTCGGCGTCGGATTTATTACAGTAAAATGAAACTACAGAAAAGAAGAAAAAAAGCATACCCTCTTATAGCTATCTCTCACAAGAACACCCTTTCTACAAGGATGCAAAATTCTTCCACCGTCTTTCCTGGGCTTTTTCGCAAGCCAACAAAAAATCTTAATAGTGCGGCTCGACTTCGCACAGAAGAGGAATTTCCTGTTCCAAAGCCTGAGTGTTTAGCAATGTCACCAACATTCTGGAGAGAAACATCTGTAAATGATCGGAAGGTCAAAGGAAGTGGACAGAGAACTCAGGTACAGTTCTGGGCAGTTGTAGTTGCGTATGCGATGTGGGTCAGTGATAAACCACCCGCTGTTCGGCTGGTGTTGACGGCAAATAAATCCCAATGACCTGAACATGACACCTTGGGCCTTAGGTACCGGGATATTTTGTTGTTTGCTTTAGAAAAGCTTATAGAGAAAGAGTTCTTTTTTTCTCCCACACTTCCTTTAGGCCCCAGAATTGTATGCTTCTTTTAGGCCCGCATCAGACGGCAGCACAGCCTCGCCAGTCCGCCACTGTACCTCTCGATGACTCCATCCCAGTAAGTAATATGCCTTTTCAATTCAAGCGTAAACCAATTTTCCATTAGATTAGCCTTTTCAATGACCATAAATAAAGCCCAGGGACAAACTTTTGATAAAATTTGTTTAGATCTAACCAAACCAGTTTTTAGCCATGGTCAGTTCTATGTGGGTCTTTTTCGAGTAAGATCCTTTGATTCTGTCACTGTCGTGTCGCCAAACTCTGAAATTTACAATTGTGTATATAGGGAAATTTTATGAATATTCAAGTACCCTTTTATGA
Organism: Araneus ventricosus; assembly: GCA_013235015.1. Taxonomy (NCBI): domain Eukaryota; kingdom Metazoa; phylum Arthropoda; class Arachnida; order Araneae; family Araneidae; genus Araneus; species Araneus ventricosus. The sequence goes on from BGPR01049189.1 coordinate 7,974, forward strand.
TACTATTGGTGTGTACTATTTATTATGTGTAAATATAAAAATTACTGTTTGCAACATGTGTATATATAGAGAGATAAGATTTTTTTGCCATGTTTGTACAGACAATTTTATCCCAGATATATTTTCACTGTAAGTGAATTTACTTCATGCTGCTTATGGTGAATGATAATGCATACTTTTTGCAATGTGTAAACATAATTAAAAATAGAACCAATTTTAATTCAGAGGGGTTTTCTTTCACGCTGATCTCGGAGAATAATTAAGGTTACATACTGTTGGCAACGTGTAAATATATAGATTATATGTTTTTTTTGGCCACCGTGTTTGTACAGACTATTTTATCCCAGATATATTTTCACTGTAAGTGAATTTGCAATTGTGTACATAGGGAAGTTTTGTGAATATTCAAGATAGTACCCTTTTATGATACTAATGGTGTGCACTATCTACTATGTGTAAATATAAAAATTACAGATAGTTTTTTTGCATTACATTTTTAATTTGTTTCAATGTTTGTATATTATTTTATATCTGAGTGAATTGAATATACCTGCTTTGATACAATTTTTTTTGCAGAGCACAATCTTCAATGTTGTTTATTATTTTATATATGAATGTATTGAATATGTATATACCTGCTTTCGTACGGCACAATCTTTTGAATCTGTGTCTGTGGTAGCTCCAAAATGTGAAATATTTAACTGTGTTTAGTGGGAAGTTTTCTGTGGTTGATTGTCAAGTGTATTTTTTTTTGCTTTACATTTTTAATTTGTTTCAATGTTGTATATTATTTTATATATAGGAATTTATTGAATATGTATATGCCTCCTTTCGTACAGCACAATCTTTTGAATCTGTTTCTGTGATAGCTCCAAAATGTGAAATATTTAATTGTGTTTATGGGGGAGGTTCCTGATGCTTTCACTATATAAAAAACGGCTCTTTTCTGGGCCAAAAAATTTTATTCCTTCTTTATTAAGGTGGAAGCATTAAAAAGAAATCAGCTTTACTTTGTAAGTTTCATTTGAAGAAAAATATCTTTTTTGAGGCTAAAAAATTTTATTCTGTGCCGATTTAATTAAATTTTATTCTGTGCCGTGTTAAAGCATCAGAAGCAAAATCAAGCTGATTCATATATATATATGAAGATTTTAGAATAGCTTCTAGGACACACAGTGTCTTCATTGTAGCGAGCAAAGCGATCTAGGTTTGCGTAGTAAACCTGGGAGGATTGCTACGCAGTCCTCCTGGGGGTTGGCGAGCTTTAGCGAGCAGGGGGCAGAGCCCCCTAGTATAATATATAAACACTTAAATATATAAAACTACAGTTCATTAGATTAAAAAAATTGCATTTGCTAAATTAATTTGTCCGTATATATTTCAAGTATCCTTTTTACTAAAAATAAAAAAAAGGAAAGATATCACGCATAAATATAAAAAAAGGAAAAGTTAGCAACGTCAGACATGAATACAAAGAAAATTAAACATGAAAAAAAAGGAACTAAAAGATTTATTTACATTGATACACAAAAACAATAATTGACATTAACTTAATCTCTAGACTACATATCATCAGGATATTATCAGGGGTCCCCTTTTCTTAAACTAAAAATGTTGATCAACATTCGCGAGAAAACACACACACACACATATTGCATTAACCTAGAAACTCAAAAAGTCCGAGAAATCTTTTTGAAATAGTCCCGAAGTTCCTCTCTTTTTTTTCTGTGGAAAGGGGGTAAGAATTGGATGCAAAAAATTTGTTAATACGTAAACATACGTAAAAATACGTACCATGAAATACGTAAACAAATATACTGATAAATGAAAAGGTCTTATCTGTTCGGTCCCTGCGATATCCAAAATTGGTCGGATTCCTCCTTCATCAATAGTTATGCATCACGACTCTTTCTCATGCAAAAAACTGAGCAAGAAGGACACAATTCAAACCGTCCACACCGGAACGACGTATCGGCACCATTTTTTTCTTTCTTCCAAAAAATCATCCAGCAGCCCGTCTCGATTCTCGAATCATCTTTTTTCAAGTGAAGGGATCAAGCCCCTCTTCACACTCCGGCCTTGTATCACCGAAAAAAAAACAACGCCTGATTGGACAAGCTTGTTGTCAGGAGCTATTTCAGAGTGACCTTATAGCCTCCCCCGCTCGTAATGTGGTGAGAAAGTGACCTTTAACTGACCTCCTGCACGTAGGCACTGGACAATCTTGGACCAAGGAAGCGAAAAAAAGAAAAAGCACATTTCTTGTAGCAGACAATACTACAGTACACATGTAGTCTTAATGGTGATTTAATGCACCTAGAAGCTGTAATTTTAAAATTTAATCTAGAAAATGTTTTATTTAATATTTTGTGTTGTTTTTGGTAGTTTTTTACGCTTATTTCTCAATAAAATTGATTTTGATAATCGTAAGAAGAAACATAGATACACCATCGAAAAGAACAAATAATGTCCTTTCTAATGAAGCTAGATTTGAAATTATAACGTAATTTGCTGCATTTTGAGAATTCTTTTAAAAAACTGTTAGTTTTATGTTAATTTTTAATTTGTATTTCTTAAAATTCTATCATCAGATGTTCTAATAACGCTTTCATATTCAAGTTTTTTTTCAGATTCTAACTGGAACGTGTCTGTCGGATTTTACACAAGAACCGTTAAAATACCTTTTTCCTTTTTTTTAAATTAATTTTTCCTTGATCAGTTCAAACAGTTTTTTTTGCTAGCGATCTTCTCAGCGAGACATTCAACGAAGCGACATTCTCCTTTCCCAGAATGCATTGTTGCAATTTCATTGGCTGGTGGTGAAGAACGCAGGGGACGTCAGAATCTTTAACGGAATGACTCAATAATTATTTTCGGCAGTGCATGTTTCTTTGTCTCGCATATTTCGCTTGCTGTCTAATAATGATTTTCACGTTGCAATTTTTTAATATTGTTTTGGATTAACGTTACTCCTTACTGTTTTCCTAAAAATCAATAATGTGTATCTTTAGTTTTTATTTTGTTTTAAAAAAATGTTTTCATGCCATTGTGAGCGGGTTTTTTTCCATTTTGTTTAAGTCATGACGGCATTGGCAACGCCGAGAACATACTGCTAGAGAAAAGTAAAATCCATTGTATAAAAGCCGCAAAACGTAAAATCTGTTAATAATATTAACACATTACAAATTCATTTACAAATGAAACTATTTGGTAGAATTAAACATATAAATTTATTAATTGTTAGGATCGAAAAGCAGCTGCACAATCTTACCTTATTCCAATAAATGAGTTATTATATTACCTCTTAATAATAATTGAATTAATATGTTGCTTTTTAATAATAATTGAAATAATATGTTGCTTATTAATAATAATTGAATTAATATGTTGCTTATTA
>BGPR01049190.1:0-11370 GCA_013235015.1 Araneus ventricosus
TTGTCTTCCAAACGGTGATATGCATAAAGGTGGACATTCACCATAAGGTTGTACTTCTCCGTTTGGACCAACAATCGGTTTGTTTTCCACCCATTGAGGCCGATCCATTTAGATGGGTCATTCAAGAAGGCTCCAAAACGCACTAACGTCTGCTACAATCCACCCACACACACCCTCCTCTACACTGGGGATTTTCGCTTTTTAGAGAGAGTATCCTCCCCGCCCTGATATCTCCAATCTGACTGTGACCCCACCTGATTTCTCACATTTCCCTTCCCCAATCTCCCGTGAGGAGGGGAAAATCCCCGCAAACCACGAGGCGATATTACCACTTTTATGGACGAACGGGATGAATGGAAATCCAACAACGTTGAAAATCCAATCTCTCCCTCAATCTATACTAAATCTCACCGGGATTTCAAATTGACGGATGAGTTTGGCATTCTATGTTCCAAAAAAAGTGGATTGGACACTGGTGAATGTCCCGTTGGGTGGAACGGGGGGTTGTGCTTATGTCATCTCAGCCAAAAGAAGAATATTTGCATTAGACACTATATAGAGAATATTTGCATAACAGATTCGCATTCCTATTGGACGCTTATTACCAAGGGCATCTGTAGTGGAAACAGTATTATTTATTGAGTTTCAACCGCATCTGTTTTGCATTTGCATTTTCTTTTGACGTCTTATGGTTTCTTAAAAAAATTTTGAAAGCTTTCTGCGATAGATAAGTAGCTCATAAATAATTTTTTCATCTAAACGAGATAGTTATTTCTTGCTGTCCTGTGCTTTAAATTACCTTTAATTCCGTGAGATTTTCTTCGTTATTTTTTAAATCTGCGTAAAGTTGTTATTCACCCTTACTTATCTCTCTTCGTAACAGAAATAATTTTACTCTATTTATTTGTAAAATGTAATAAAATTCTGAATAATACTAGATATTTTCTGCGCTTGAGATGTACCTAACACAGGAAAGAATTCTCTTCTTCCTTTCAGACACACAGATTCACAGTACGGGATTGGATGTCAAATCACGCTTAGTTCTAAGTAAATTTCTGCTATCGAGGACAAAAAATACTGTATTAATTCCTTTAGTTGTCTGAGATCTGTTTTTAGCCACGAAATTTTATTGAGAATATTTGATTATCAAGAACTTACTTAAAAACGATGGAATATCCTAGACGTAAAATGCATTGTTGAGTGAAATCAGATGTATTGAGTAATAAATTGATTGAAATAAGTGTATTGAGATAAAAAGCATAGGAAATGCGAGCGTCGCTTAGCATTATTTTCATTTATTCTTAATTTAATAATGAAACTAAAAAAAATCTCCTTTTAATTAGCTATAAATAAAATGCAATCAGTTTTATTTCTATTCTGTATTTATATCATTGCTGTAATAACTGATGACGAAATATTTTATTAAGATTAATTACATTCCTACCCCCACTATTTGAGAGAATTATTTCTCAAAATGGAAGAAGGGTGAAAATTATTTTTATTGAAATGTTCTTTCTGATAAATGTGAAAAGAGCAAATGTTTTTATATTTCATCGGCAATTAGCCTCTTAGAGTAAGCAACTATTAATTAAGAAAACACGAGAATGTTATTCTAGTAAGAAATTAATTAGTCATCTCTGTGTTGTTCTTTCTAAGAGCACAGAGTTACTTGTTTCATTATTAATGACCTCCGTTTTGCGCACCGTCACATCATATTGTTTTTATACGCTATTAAAATAATGTCAACCACAAATATGCTATATATTTTTGAAAAGGATATATTGATTTAAAGATTTCTAATTATTTGCTCCCACTAATGATTTATTTGTATACCCTAACTAACGAGAATCTGTTTACAAAAAATATTATGAGCCAAATTGAAGGAAATAAAAAAAATCCAATTTTTTTGTTTCAATATTAAAAAGTTCACTGGTGACTACTGAGATTAATGGGTTTAAAGAAGCTAAAGTGTACACTGATTCAATTTAAAGCGTAAGCATATAAAGCGGTGTGTTACCTTTCAGCAAATAAAATGCTTTTTCAGTTCTGTATATTGAATGGGTTAATTAATCTAATTAAGGACATAATTTTTCGACAAGAGATTTTCAAATTTATTCTTCATATCTGTTTAGTATCCTTGAAACTTAATTTATGAATCTACATGTCAAACTTAAATATAAATGATATCCGAATGTATATAAATAAATTACTTTAAAATTAATGGATACATTCTGCAAATTTATATATATTCAGCTTTCTATAACTTTTCTGAATTCAAGCGTACACAATTTTAGTGTGATATTTTAGAACCTGAGTCAGTCATATCAGCGGCATGATAAGGCATACCAAAAATTGAAACATCAGGAAGAATCATAAAATTGTGACATTGTAAGAATTCCATAAAAGATATCAACTCGATTCTTTCAGCAGATCGACGCCAAAGGCAACGAAGTAATGAAGATCGTTCAATCTTACGACCTTAGCAATATAGAGCTTAATTATAGCGTCTAAACGGTAAGTGTGACGAAAAAAGTTGTATAGGTCTAGGATGTAGGAAATTTTGTGCTTATTATTTTAGTATATAATGATAATATACCAAAAGTTGATAGTTTTTGAATTATAAGGGAAAAACTGGGAATTTCTTTTCCATTTTTTGGCTATAACTAAAATTCCAACAACAAATTTTAGTGGCAAACTTCAGATTCATAATCAGCACCCAAAAACACATTTCCTCCAGAATTTGATTAAAAATTTGCCTAATTACTGGACTAAGGCAAAAAAATGAGGGAGGCTGTCTTTTCAAAGAGCCGCTGATGTTAAAGGCGTAGGACTACTTTAATGGCGTGACTCTTCTGTTTCTCGAAGTTTCTCGTAAGTTTTAACGTTTAAGTAAGTTTTTTTGTAACTCCTGCTGTTACCCTTTATCTCTAAGATAGGACATTAATTTTGTTTTTAACATACTTAGTTACCGAGATATAGAGGATCTCCCATACCAAGTGTTGCGGCGTTTTGGCGTGTGAATCAATTTCTTTCCTGAGATCCCAATGGAAGGAACGTATAATCCTACATTAAAAATAAAATTCGACTCGTGCTCTATTGAGCCAGTAATCTACATCTAGAAGAGCACCGTTCACCAGTCTCTACTCACTACTTCTATCAGCTCCCTTCTTCGTTTGGTTAACAAATGAATAAACCAGTTGCATTTTAATAAGATGTGAAAAGAATATTTTTGTCGCCCTCTCTGCTAATAATAAATTAGGATGTTGTAAGCTTTGCCATTGTTTAACGATTTAATTATTCTTTTACCACGAGTAATTAATTATATGCTGAAGCGATTAAACAGAGTTTCCTGATTTAAAAAAAATTTCAAATATTACATTCTCTCACTTTTCATCCACTCTTTATGCTCATAAGATTCTATATTGCGAAAGTTACAGATTTACTGCACAGACTCTCATGGATATTACCATAATAAAACGGAAAAAGATAGTTTTAAAATATCTTTTTCTTAAGACATCTGCTCATACGAATGTCCAAGATAATGTTTACCATTTCAATAAATGCCCTTTACAAAAGAGAAAAAAATATTGAAATGCCATTAAATTTGCTCATAGATTTTTGGGATTCTAATAAAATAGAAAAAATAAAATTGGCATTGATACATTTTTTTCTGAAATGATTCTGTCCATTCCACTTAGTATTCTCTCCGAAACAGCAAAAAATATTTGAAGATATTGGAAATACCATTACATTATTATGATAACAGTTGTAGAATAATACATTTTTTAAATATAGAATCAATAATCTATAATATAATCATCGTACGAAGTCGCTAAAGCTGCAGAAAGTGGGCGTGGCTACAGGCGAATCAGACCCGAAGCGTGGAGAGGCTCGCCCAGAGGGTTTCGGGAACGGAAGGAGTTTTTAGGATTACGAGAATTGTTCTGAGTCCTTACGGCCTTTGAGAAGGGAAGTGAATTTCCCTTATCTTTGAAAGAGTGTTCCCGTATTTTAAGTTCTCTCTATTCTACTTTTCTTTCGAATATTTTCTACCTTTTACGTTCTAAATTTTTGAATTGAATATTTAAGAGGAGATTTATCTTAGATTTAATTATTAGTTTTCATTTGAGTATTGGTAAACATTATGGATAGAGAAGATCCCTCTGCAAGGAAACGGAGGTTAGAATGAGATAGGTTTGCAGGATGGAGGGCTAGACAAAGCCAAGAGATATTAAACAGGAGGCATGCTGCAGATAATGAATGCCATCGTAGAAAAGAAGGAGAAACTCCAGAAGAAAGGCAGAAACGCCTTGAATTTTTATCAGAATACCGTGAACGTATTCATTTAGTGTCAGTTAATTCATCAGTTCTGTTTTTCATGATTTATTTCTTAAGCACTCTAGCAATCTACATGAGATTTTCTTCAACAACTTTTGCTAGTAAATCCGTGACAATCAAATCTGAGATATTGATGGCAAGCTAAAAGCCTGTTTTCAACGGGCGCATATCTTCTATTACTACAAACCAGCTAAAAAATTCTGCAAAAAATCCGCAAAAAAATCTGCAGATATTTGGAACATGTTTTCTTCAGAAAAAAAAATGTAGAATATCTGAAGAAAAATATGTTCCAAATACCTACAGATTTTTCTACAGTCAAGGTTTAATTATTAATTTCAATTAATGTAATAATTTATTTAATTAGTGATTCAACTGACTTATACGATGTTGATTCAGATTGTGGCAAGGCTTCAGCTCCGGATTCGAACCCGCGTTCCTATAGTTGGCGGGCAGGAACGTTAACCACAAGGCCACGCCGAAATACACGGGATGGAGGTAAAATAACCTACTTTTATTTTAGCGTCACCATAGCTCTCGTGGCGCCATTTAGTGGTGTAAAAGTAAACCAAGGTCAACATACGTGCTACAAGTCGTAGAGATGAGTAATAGATGAGATTAATAATATTTTTGTTCAATAATTTAGATTCTCTGTTTCAATAAATTCGTTTTCAGACTCTTATCTTTTTGGTAAACCTCCTCTCCATAAAAAGGTGGCAAGCTCCTCTTTTCCCTTCTTTCTGGTGGAAAATAGCTAGTCAGAAAAACAGTTGGAAAACTAATTTGGAAATAAGTAAATAAAGGTGGAAATTTTAAAATATTAAAACCTCAAATATTTATTTTAAAGATTAATTTAGAATTCATTTTTTCAGTGGCATATTTAAAAAAAATTAGTGCCTAAGACAATTTTCGATTGGAAATTTTTCGAAACTCGTGTTTACTGTAGAATTAAACAATAATGATAATTATATTCGAATTTTGTTTTATATTCTTTGAAAAAAAAGCTGCAATATTAAAGAATATGGTTCAAAATATGTATTTCGAGAGATGCAGATATCATGAAATTGAAGTTAAATCTTCTAAAAATCAACAGATATTGGACAAGTTTAATGATTTTGTGAAAATCTGCTAAATAACTGCAAATTGAATTGAAGACAAAATGGAGATTTTTTGAAGTCTTTAAAAAATCTACATGATATTTAAAGAAAAAAAAAGAATTTTTTTTGCAGATTTTATGCAGATTAAATTGAAGAAAAAATACAGATATTTTCTGTCTTCGAAAAATCTGCAGAAATCTTTAAAAAATTCAAAAAAAAATTTTTTCTGCTGAATTTTTTTTAGCTGGGAAAAAACATTCCGTAAAGATAAATGTTTTTTAAAAAGGAAAAGGCTGTCCAATTCCATATTAAAAATCCATTTATCTGTTCTATAAATTAACATTTATTCTGACTTATGTTAAAAAACATAATTTATCGATTGTGCTGTTTAAATATCTCGTAGTGTATAAAAATAGTAACGGAGGATTATGAAAAAATATTTTACTGTCCTGACAAACTTTTCCTTTGTCGCTCAAAATAATCTCTTTATTACGATGTATGAGATCATTACGACTAATTCCTCGTTTTTTTCCATCGATCTTTATATTTTGAAAAGCACAACTGTTTTACTTAAAAAGTAAAGAATTGGTTGAATTTCATTTTTCTAATTCTTTCCGACAAAGCTGTTTGACTAAAGTTATCAAAAAGCTTCGAGACTAGCTGAATTCAACGTGCCAAACGATATCGCTGCGCAAACATAGGACTTTGTTCTAAAGCAGGCCACTCAGCTGTTGTCCATTCCATTCCATTTGTCCCAACACTAGTTCCCTCCCTCCATCCATGTCGAAAAATCATGCGCTTCATTCATCTGTAGCTCCAAAGTGCCATACAGCCACTCTTCGCTCCCCCAATCACCACGGAACTTGATGTTTCAAAGTGCGCTTGCGGTAAGAGGGGGAGTGTCTTCTTCTTCTCTCCCCTTTTCTACAGCTGCTCTTTGATCTCCTCTTCCTCCCCCCACTCCGAGGATTTCAAATATGCTAATCGCTACCCTCTAAGAAGGGTCCTGATCCAGTCAAGCCTTTGATGTACCGACTACCCTCGCGAAGGGTCTTTCAAAAAAATTGGCGCAAGAACTGCCGGATTTTTGCTTGTTTGGAAATCCGACTTCTACTAGTCGCTATTCTAATTTTTATAGGTTTTCGACATTGACGATTGTTTTCTCTTTCCCGTTTTCCAAAATTTCCGTTTTGGATTTGAGATGAATGGCCCGCTTAACCTTCCAGCGGACGGTCTAAAATATTTCACACGAGAGGGCACGTGTCGCACTTTTTACGACACAATAATTTTCCTCATTTTTACTATGGCAGCTGAAAATTTTTTCATCATACTAAAACGAGACACGTCAGGAAATCAAATCTTTTCATCAAGAGTGAAAATTAATTTTAATATTATTTGCAAAATCTAAAATTATACGAAAGTCAGAGAAAGTAAAGAGATTAAATAATAATATTTTATAAAAAACATATTAAGCAATATATAATAAAAAAATTGTAATACAAACTAAGATTGTACAGCAAAGTCTTTCTTCTCAGTTTCTAATCTTTGTCCTTGCATATGAAACATTGAACTTTTGCTAGAGAGTGACGCTTACAAGTACACTATATGTTGCACCTACTGCATTTCATGGATTTTGAAGATAATTTTCTTTCTTTCAAACAAAAACCGCAAGCTCTTCCCAATTATGGTCTCTGTTCATTTGCTTTATCAGGTTGTGATATATAATTTAAACTTAAAGGAATTTTAAGGCATATGGCGAAGATCAGATATTTTGGGCTGGAGTAATGACGTGTTTTTCATAAGACTGAACGTTAAGATTTTCAAGAAAAATCCTTCGGCTTGGTGGATTATTGGCAGGCTTATTACAGAAAAGAACGCCGTCCCTTACCCCCGTACCCGTGACCAGACCGGTCACTGAACAGTTTGATGGGCAAGACACGGGAATTTTATTTCAGAAAAAGAAAAACAAAATAAACAAAAAGAAGGAAATATATACACTATGTACAGCACAGGCATTTTCACTTTTACACTATTAGTTCGTAATAGTCTTCTTTTCTTTAGATGTTGAAATACCTTTCTTTTATTTGAAGGTGGAATATCCGGTGATTGAGCTACTTAGTTCAGCTCTTTGGGATGTTGAAGGCTAGGGAGGCAGGGAAAGATCTCTGTTTTCGTTAATGAATTTGATAATCCAACGAATTTTCTGCCTGGAGACGAGGTTATTGGCGACCCTTTTGAGCCATTCTTGTTCGAAGTTTGTCGCTGGCTTCCTCATATGCCAAGGCACTGTATAGATACACTCCGTGGCATAGTGAAGTGCCGTGCCGATTCCACCACAACTGCAATAATCGCTATCAGACAGGTGAAATCTTTTGAGGTAGACAGGGAAAGGTCCATGTTGAGAGAAGAAAATATCTTTGATAATGTAAAATTAAATATTAAAACGCCCTAATCCGCGCTAGTTTTATAATTATCAAACTGAAACGTTAAGACGCGAAAAAAATTATCAAGTTTCACTAGCGGGAGCACTACATAAAATTTACGACAGAAGCATAAAACAGTATAAAAACACCTTGAAATTGGGATAAACCCACTTTATAATGATAAGAGTGGTTACATGAAGGAATAGCAATAACTTTCAGACAGTTTTGACTCCGAATAAGAAAACAGGGTATGAAAAATCCTGTTTGTCGTAAAATTTGCGCAGGCGAGCCAGCTGGAAAGTTAATAAGGTTTTCATGATCACATGTGTATGGCAGTGTGCAGTTAAGTAAATCACACTATGTTGAAGAAATGACAATGAATAAAAATCTTCTAGGTCATATTTCTGCACGGTGAATCAAGGCAGATCCTCAAAATCCAGCTTCTTTTGTTGACTGTCAATATTCTCAAAATTTTGTCCTTTTCCAGAGAAATCTAAAAGATTATTTTAATCAGGTTGCTTGAAATCGTTTTTAAATATCGCTTTCTCAAACGGCATCAACCATGAACATTAAACTGTTCTCAAACTTTTTAATGATAAGGAATCAACAAATCTTTCATAAATTTTGAAGTTCACTTGTTATCTTAAGATTTCTCGAATATAGTTTGAATAATTAACATCGACCTTTGATCATCTTGCTTTGAATGCTTATTTTTTATGATTCTGGAAAAAGCAGCAAATTTTTATGATTTATTTTTAAGTAGGAACATAAATTGCTTTACTTTAAAAGGACATTCATTTCGTTTAGTGATGAAATTTTCTGTACAGAATAACTTCATTGCTTAAAAGAGAAGATGTATTATATATTCCCCATTTCTTTCAAATAATTCTTTGATTTTGCCAAGGATACAAAGCCAATAGTTTAAAATTTAAATCTGCTAATGAATTCGTTGACAAAATATAAGTTTTCAATCAAAAATTTTAAATTAACTGCCAGTAGTAATTTTAACAAACCAAAGACCTAAAAAGTTGAAACTAGATGGTCCTTACGATCTCGGTTTAATTAGTAGTTATGAGTGGCATCCTTGACTGTACATATGGTGCCTTTATTCTTTCTTTTTGAATAACACTGGGGGAAAATTTATTTCATGTCCTGCTACGTGATTTTTTTAAATGATTGAAGTTATTTCCTTATTGCTGTTTTTAAATCTGAGCAAGCTCTAGTTTTTAAGCATTTTGATATTATTACTGTTACATGATCGAAAGATCCGAGCCATTGACTAACGAATTGCACTGAGTCGCTTGGTTTGGCGAGAACTCTCAGATAACTAACTGCTAATTTTGCCTGGTCAACATGAAGGTCATCGGCGAAAAAAAATCGGCACAGGCTTTCATATCCTGAAATTCCATTCATTTGATGGCTGCTATTTCCGGATAGAAGTAAGTGCAATCTAAAATGTGTACTTACTATTGCATAATGGTAATAAATGAATTGATACCAGTTGGTCAATCACTGTATTTGCGAGAAGCTTATAACGCCATTAAAATGGTCACTGATTTCCTAAAATATCATTGGCATAACATGATCATTTTATATAGACCTGAAAATCGTTGACATTCTTCTTTGCCAACAGAAAGCATTCACAAAATTCCCATGCCATCTCGCCATGCCATGCAGCCAAGCTCGAGAGAAACATTGGATCCAGAAAGAGTGGCCTAACCGTGAAACTCTGGAAGCAGGCAAGCCAACATAGTGAGTAAGCCAATTGTCAACCGGGAGATTCGTTATCCTTCCATTTCTCGAATGGGGCGGTTTGAGGCAGGTTAGGGCTCACAGAGTTAAAGAAAAAGGTTGCATCACGCTGTAGAGCCACCACACAGTAAATCAGTTATGCTTCAAAAAAGAAGGGCGACCGGCTTGAGAGGTCTAGCTTGAGGAGAAGTGGAGGCATGGAAGGTTTACCTTAACTTAATAAGGACTTCGTTGACGACAAGGAACCTCACAAGCTGAACTATCTTATTGCGAGATAGTTTTTTCCCGGCAATGGCTCTCATCCAGGATACCCTGTTGACTTCTGCAGGTTTCGTGGAATTGAAGGACTCGGTGAGATGACATTCTGTTGCATAGTGAACGGATTTCCTAATTTTCCACGTGCACAATTCTCCTCCGGATGCCTTGTGTAACGTCTTGCAGTTATGCTTAAAAGAACATTACAGCTATGTTAAATTTTAACATAATTTATTGATAATTCTTCTGGAGTAAATATAGAGTTATATACAAATATAAAAATTATTAATAATATAATAAATTAAGCCCCAAGGCGGGGTGTCCATTCACTGTAAAGAAATAATCAGCGGGTTTCGCTAAATTGTCCAAACCGGACCTTCTTGGAATGCGACCACCGGTTTGGCTTTCGGGATGTCATCTCCTCTCTAGTTTCTCAGTCCCGATCTTATATCGCAACACAGAAGAAAAAAACCCTTTGCGTTCTCAGGGGAACACACTTGTCAGCACAAAAGCCACCTGTTTAGGAATGTTGCCTACGGTGCAATCGGTATATGAAAGTCGGTAATGAAAGGCAGTAAGTAGCCCGTCAATAGAGGGGGTGAGGATTCCCGGTGTTTGAAGGACCGCCAGCATGAAAGGTAAGGGCAGGTGTCTATTGTTCAGATGAATCTCAAAGTGACCAGCGCCTAGGAACGCACACACCCAGTCTTTAATCAATGTCAGCTGTCGGAGTAGGGCATACGTCACACTTGCTATTCTTCTTAGATAGACAGTGAATGGACCATGACCTGAAACGAAGATGGTGAGTTCTCTTGGGAAGCCTGGAGGTTTTAGGGTAACCTTTGGATTGACTTCATAGGTTGGCCTGCCTACACCATTATGGTCCCACTGCTCTTCTTTCCCATGCTTACAAGCGCTCTAAAGTAAAAAGTATAAATATTCGTGTAGCCTTTATTTTTGTCACTTGGAAGAAATATTGAGCAAAATATAAAACTCATTTCAATTTCGTTCACTCCATAACTTCAGAACATGCAAATTAAATTTTCATCCGCCGATCCAGTACCTGAAACTAAGGCTATCCATTAAAATGTATTTTTAATTTTGTACACATTATCCAACAAATGATAATAGACTGTTCACACAAAACACAAACTATAACAAGTTTATAAATATTTTATTCCTTTATATAATTGTCATTTCAAGTATTTAGAGAAAAGAATCAAAATCAGGAAGGAGGAAACATATTATCCAATTAAAATCAAAGATAATGCAAATTTGTTTTCTGATTATAGACAACTTAATTACCTTTATTACATACGTTGCTTATATTATCTTAAAAATTTATCCTCCAAGCGAAGAAATTTTTATCTTAGTTTGAATTCTTAGTTAGGCAAAAAATCTTCTAATTTCACTTAACAATGACATATTAACGCTCTAAAAAAGAAAAGAACTTGCTAACTCTTTTAGTTTCTGCACTCTATACTAATGAATTCTTTCGAAGAAATGTC
>BGPR01049191.1:0-11370 GCA_013235015.1 Araneus ventricosus
GACATTTCTTCGAAAGAATTCATTAGTATAGAGTGCAGAAACTAAAAGAGTTAGCAAGTTCTTTTCTTTTTTAGAGCGTTAATATGTCATTGTTAAGTGAAATTAGAAGATTTTTTGCCTAACTAAGAATTCAAACTAAGATAAAAATTTCTTCGCTTGGAGGATAAATTTTTAAGATAATATAAGCAACGTATGTAATAAAGGTAATTAAGTTGTCTATAATCAGAAAACAAATTTGCATTATCTTTGATTTTAATTGGATAATATGTTTCCTCCTTCCTGATTTTGATTCTTTTCTCTAAATACTTGAAATGACAATTATATAAAGGAATAAAATATTTATAAACTTGTTATAGTTTGTGTTTTGTGTGAACAGTCTATTATCATTTGTTGGATAATGTGTACAAAATTAAAAATACATTTTAATGGATAGCCTTAGTTTCAGGTACTGGATCGGCGGATGAAAATTTAATTTGCATGTTCTGAAGTTATGGAGTGAACGAAATTGAAATGAGTTTTATATTTTGCTCAATATTTCTTCCAAGTGACAAAAATAAAGGCTACACGAATATTTATACTTTTTACTTTAGAGCGCTTGTAAGCATGGGAAAGAAGAGCAGTGGGACCATAATGGTGTAGGCAGGCCAACCTATGAAGTCAATCCAAAGGTTACCCTAAAACCTCCAGGCTTCCCAAGAGAACTCACCATCTTCGTTTCAGGTCATGGTCCATTCACTGTCTATCTAAGAAGAATAGCAAGTGTGACGTATGCCCTACTCCGACAGCTGACATTGATTAAAGACTGGGTGTGTGCGTTCCTAGGCGCTGGTCACTTTGAGATTCATCTGAACAATAGACACCTGCCCTTACCTTTCATGCTGGCGGTCCTTCAAACACCGGGAATCCTCACCCCCTCTATTGACGGGCTACTTACTGCCTTTCATTACCGACTTTCATATACCGATTGCACCGTAGGCAACATTCCTAAACAGGTGGCTTTTGTGCTGACAAGTGTGTTCCCCTGAGAACGCAAAGGGTTTTTTTCTTCTGTGTTGCGATATAAGATCGGGACTGAGAAACTAGAGAGGAGATGACATCCCGAAAGCCAAACCGGTGGTCGCATTCCAAGAAGGTCCGGTTTGGACAATTTAGCGAAACCCGCTGATTATTTCTTTACAGTGAATGGACACCCCGCCTTGGGGCTTAATTTATTATATTATTAATAATTTTTATATTTGTATATAACTCTATATTTACTCCAGAAGAATTATCAATAAATTATGTTAAAATTTAACATAGCTGTAATGTTCTTTTAAGCATAACTGCAAGACGTTACACAAGGCATCCGGAGGAGAATTGTGCACGTGGAAAATTAGGAAATCCGTTCACTATGCAACAGAATGTCATCTCACCGAGTCCTTCAATTCCACGAAACCTGCAGAAGTCAACAGGGTATCCTGGATGAGAGCCATTGCCGGGAAAAAACTATCTCGCAATAAGATAGTTCAGCTTGTGAGGTTCCTTGTCGTCAACGAAGTCCTTATTAAGTTAAGGTAAACCTTCCATGCCTCCACTTCTCCTCAAGCTAGACCTCTCAAGCCGGTCGCCCTTCTTTTTTGAAGCATAACTGATTTACTGTGTGGTGGCTCTACAGCGTGATGCAACCTTTTTCTTTAACTCTGTGAGCCCTAACCTGCCTCAAACCGCCCCATTCGAGAAATGGAAGGATAACGAATCTCCCGGTTGACAATTGGCTTACTCACTATGTTGGCTTGCCTGCTTCCAGAGTTTCACGGTTAGGCCACTCTTTCTGGATCCAATGTTTCTCTCGAGCTTGGCTGCATGGCATGGCGAGATGGCATGGGAATTTTGTGAATGCTTTCTGTTGGCAAAGAAGAATGTCAACGATTTTCAGGTCTATATAAAATGATCATGTTATGCCAATGATATTTTAGGAAATCAGTGACCATTTTAATGGCGTTATAAGCTTCTCGCAAATACAGTGATTGACCAACTGGTATCAATTCATTTATTACCATTATGCAATAGTAAGTACACATTTTAGATTGCACTTACTTCTATCCGGAAATAGCAGCCATCAAATGAATGGAATTTCAGGATATGAAAGCCTGTGCCGATTTTTTTTCGCCGATGACCTTCATGTTGACCAGGCAAAATTAGCAGTTAGTTATCTGAGAGTTCTCGCCAAACCAAGCGACTCAGTGCAATTCGTTAGTCAATGGCTCGGATCTTTCGATCATGTAACAGTAATAATATCAAAATGCTTAAAAACTAGAGCTTGCTCAGATTTAAAAACAGCAATAAGGAAATAACTTCAATCATTTAAAAAAATCACGTAGCAGGACATGAAATAAATTTTCCCCCAGTGTTATTCAAAAAGAAAGAATAAAGGCACCATATGTACAGTCAAGGATGCCACTCATAACTACTAATTAAACCGAGATCGTAAGGACCATCTAGTTTCAACTTTTTAGGTCTTTGGTTTGTTAAAATTACTACTGGCAGTTAATTTAAAATTTTTGATTGAAAACTTATATTTTGTCAACGAATTCATTAGCAGATTTAAATTTTAAACTATTGGCTTTGTATCCTTGGCAAAATCAAAGAATTATTTGAAAGAAATGGGGAATATATAATACATCTTCTCTTTTAAGCAATGAAGTTATTCTGTACAGAAAATTTCATCACTAAACGAAATGAATGTCCTTTTAAAGTAAAGCAATTTATGTTCCTACTTAAAAATAAATCATAAAAATTTGCTGCTTTTTCCAGAATCATAAAAAATAAGCATTCAAAGCAAGATGATCAAAGGTCGATGTTAATTATTCAAACTATATTCGAGAAATCTTAAGATAACAAGTGAACTTCAAAATTTATGAAAGATTTGTTGATTCCTTATCATTAAAAAGTTTGAGAACAGTTTAATGTTCATGGTTGATGCCGTTTGAGAAAGCGATATTTAAAAACGATTTCAAGCAACCTGATTAAAATAATCTTTTAGATTTCTCTGGAAAAGGACAAAATTTTGAGAATATTGACAGTCAACAAAAGAAGCTGGATTTTGAGGATCTGCCTTGATTCACCGTGCAGAAATATGACCTAGAAGATTTTTATTCATTGTCATTTCTTCAACATAGTGTGATTTACTTAACTGCACACTGCCATACACATGTGATCATGAAAACCTTATTAACTTTCCAGCTGGCTCGCCTGCGCAAATTTTACGACAAACAGGATTTTTCATACCCTGTTTTCTTATTCGGAGTCAAAACTGTCTGAAAGTTATTGCTATTCCTTCATGTAACCACTCTTATCATTATAAAGTGGGTTTATCCCAATTTCAAGGTGTTTTTATACTGTTTTATGCTTCTGTCGTAAATTTTATGTAGTGCTCCCGCTAGTGAAACTTGATAATTTTTTTCGCGTCTTAACGTTTCAGTTTGATAATTATAAAACTAGCGCGGATTAGGGCGTTTTAATATTTAATTTTACATTATCAAAGATATTTTCTTCTCTCAACATGGACCTTTCCCTGTCTACCTCAAAAGATTTCACCTGTCTGATAGCGATTATTGCAGTTGTGGTGGAATCGGCACGGCACTTCACTATGCCACGGAGTGTATCTATACAGTGCCTTGGCATATGAGGAAGCCAGCGACAAACTTCGAACAAGAATGGCTCAAAAGGGTCGCCAATAACCTCGTCTCCAGGCAGAAAATTCGTTGGATTATCAAATTCATTAACGAAAACAGAGATCTTTCCCTGCCTCCCTAGCCTTCAACATCCCAAAGAGCTGAACTAAGTAGCTCAATCACCGGATATTCCACCTTCAAATAAAAGAAAGGTATTTCAACATCTAAAGAAAAGAAGACTATTACGAACTAATAGTGTAAAAGTGAAAATGCCTGTGCTGTACATAGTGTATATATTTCCTTCTTTTTGTTTATTTTGTTTTTCTTTTTCTGAAATAAAATTCCCGTGTCTTGCCCATCAAACTGTTCAGTGACCGGTCTGGTCACGGGTACGGGGGTAAGGGACGGCGTTCTTTTCTGTAATAAGCCTGCCAATAATCCACCAAGCCGAAGGATTTTTCTTGAAAATCTTAACGTTCAGTCTTATGAAAAACACGTCATTACTCCAGCCCAAAATATCTGATCTTCGCCATATGCCTTAAAATTCCTTTAAGTTTAAATTATATATCACAACCTGATAAAGCAAATGAACAGAGACCATAATTGGGAAGAGCTTGCGGTTTTTGTTTGAAAGAAAGAAAATTATCTTCAAAATCCATGAAATGCAGTAGGTGCAACATATAGTGTACTTGTAAGCGTCACTCTCTAGCAAAAGTTCAATGTTTCATATGCAAGGACAAAGATTAGAAACTGAGAAGAAAGACTTTGCTGTACAATCTTAGTTTGTATTACAATTTTTTTATTATATATTGCTTAATATGTTTTTTATAAAATATTATTATTTAATCTCTTTACTTTCTCTGACTTTCGTATAATTTTAGATTTTGCAAATAATATTAAAATTAATTTTCACTCTTGATGAAAAGATTTGATTTCCTGACGTGTCTCGTTTTAGTATGATGAAAAAATTTTCAGCTGCCATAGTAAAAATGAGGAAAATTATTGTGTCGTAAAAAGTGCGACACGTGCCCTCTCGTGTGAAATATTTTAGACCGTCCGCTGGAAGGTTAAGCGGGCCATTCATCTCAAATCCAAAACGGAAATTTTGGAAAACGGGAAAGAGAAAACAATCGTCAATGTCGAAAACCTATAAAAATTAGAATAGCGACTAGTAGAAGTCGGATTTCCAAACAAGCAAAAATCCGGCAGTTCTTGCGCCAATTTTTTTGAAAGACCCTTCGCGAGGGTAGTCGGTACATCAAAGGCTTGACTGGATCAGGACCCTTCTTAGAGGGTAGCGATTAGCATATTTGAAATCCTCGGAGTGGGGGGAGGAAGAGGAGATCAAAGAGCAGCTGTAGAAAAGGGGAGAGAAGAAGAAGACACTCCCCCTCTTACCGCAAGCGCACTTTGAAACATCAAGTTCCGTGGTGATTGGGGGAGCGAAGAGTGGCTGTATGGCACTTTGGAGCTACAGATGAATGAAGCGCATGATTTTTCGACATGGATGGAGGGAGGGAACTAGTGTTGGGACAAATGGAATGGAATGGACAACAGCTGAGTGGCCTGCTTTAGAACAAAGTCCTATGTTTGCGCAGCGATATCGTTTGGCACGTTGAATTCAGCTAGTCTCGAAGCTTTTTGATAACTTTAGTCAAACAGCTTTGTCGGAAAGAATTAGAAAAATGAAATTCAACCAATTCTTTACTTTTTAAGTAAAACAGTTGTGCTTTTCAAAATATAAAGATCGATGGAAAAAAACGAGGAATTAGTCGTAATGATCTCATACATCGTAATAAAGAGATTATTTTGAGCGACAAAGGAAAAGTTTGTCAGGACAGTAAAATATTTTTTCATAATCCTCCGTTACTATTTTTATACACTACGAGATATTTAAACAGCACAATCGATAAATTATGTTTTTTAACATAAGTCAGAATAAATGTTAATTTATAGAACAGATAAATGGATTTTTAATATGGAATTGGACAGCCTTTTCCTTTTTAAAAAACATTTATCTTTACGGAATGTTTTTTCCCAGCTAAAAAAAATTCAGCAGAAAAAATTTTTTTTTGAATTTTTTAAAGATTTCTGCAGATTTTTCGAAGACAGAAAATATCTGTATTTTTTCTTCAATTTAATCTGCATAAAATCTGCAAAAAAAATTCTTTTTTTTTCTTTAAATATCATGTAGATTTTTTAAAGACTTCAAAAAATCTCCATTTTGTCTTCAATTCAATTTGCAGTTATTTAGCAGATTTTCACAAAATCATTAAACTTGTCCAATATCTGTTGATTTTTAGAAGATTTAACTTCAATTTCATGATATCTGCATCTCTCGAAATACATATTTTGAACCATATTCTTTAATATTGCAGCTTTTTTTTCAAAGAATATAAAACAAAATTCGAATATAATTATCATTATTGTTTAATTCTACAGTAAACACGAGTTTCGAAAAATTTCCAATCGAAAATTGTCTTAGGCACTAATTTTTTTTAAATATGCCACTGAAAAAATGAATTCTAAATTAATCTTTAAAATAAATATTTGAGGTTTTAATATTTTAAAATTTCCACCTTTATTTACTTATTTCCAAATTAGTTTTCCAACTGTTTTTCTGACTAGCTATTTTCCACCAGAAAGAAGGGAAAAGAGGAGCTTGCCACCTTTTTATGGAGAGGAGGTTTACCAAAAAGATAAGAGTCTGAAAACGAATTTATTGAAACAGAGAATCTAAATTATTGAACAAAAATATTATTAATCTCATCTATTACTCATCTCTACGACTTGTAGCACGTATGTTGACCTTGGTTTACTTTTACACCACTAAATGGCGCCACGAGAGCTATGGTGACGCTAAAATAAAAGTAGGTTATTTTACCTCCATCCCGTGTATTTCGGCGTGGCCTTGTGGTTAACGTTCCTGCCCGCCAACTATAGGAACGCGGGTTCGAATCCGGAGCTGAAGCCTTGCCACAATCTGAATCAACATCGTATAAGTCAGTTGAATCACTAATTAAATAAATTATTACATTAATTGAAATTAATAATTAAACCTTGACTGTAGAAAAATCTGTAGGTATTTGGAACATATTTTTCTTCAGATATTCTACATTTTTTTTTCTGAAGAAAACATGTTCCAAATATCTGCAGATTTTTTTGCGGATTTTTTGCAGAATTTTTTAGCTGGTTTGTAGTAATAGAAGATATGCGCCCGTTGAAAACAGGCTTTTAGCTTGCCATCAATATCTCAGATTTGATTGTCACGGATTTACTAGCAAAAGTTGTTGAAGAAAATCTCATGTAGATTGCTAGAGTGCTTAAGAAATAAATCATGAAAAACAGAACTGATGAATTAACTGACACTAAATGAATACGTTCACGGTATTCTGATAAAAATTCAAGGCGTTTCTGCCTTTCTTCTGGAGTTTCTCCTTCTTTTCTACGATGGCATTCATTATCTGCAGCATGCCTCCTGTTTAATATCTCTTGGCTTTGTCTAGCCCTCCATCCTGCAAACCTATCTCATTCTAACCTCCGTTTCCTTGCAGAGGGATCTTCTCTATCCATAATGTTTACCAATACTCAAATGAAAACTAATAATTAAATCTAAGATAAATCTCCTCTTAAATATTCAATTCAAAAATTTAGAACGTAAAAGGTAGAAAATATTCGAAAGAAAAGTAGAATAGAGAGAACTTAAAATACGGGAACACTCTTTCAAAGATAAGGGAAATTCACTTCCCTTCTCAAAGGCCGTAAGGACTCAGAACAATTCTCGTAATCCTAAAAACTCCTTCCGTTCCCGAAACCCTCTGGGCGAGCCTCTCCACGCTTCGGGTCTGATTCGCCTGTAGCCACGCCCACTTTCTGCAGCTTTAGCGACTTCGTACGATGATTATATTATAGATTATTGATTCTATATTTAAAAAATGTATTATTCTACAACTGTTATCATAATAATGTAATGGTATTTCCAATATCTTCAAATATTTTTTGCTGTTTCGGAGAGAATACTAAGTGGAATGGACAGAATCATTTCAGAAAAAAATGTATCAATGCCAATTTTATTTTTTCTATTTTATTAGAATCCCAAAAATCTATGAGCAAATTTAATGGCATTTCAATATTTTTTTCTCTTTTGTAAAGGGCATTTATTGAAATGGTAAACATTATCTTGGACATTCGTATGAGCAGATGTCTTAAGAAAAAGATATTTTAAAACTATCTTTTTCCGTTTTATTATGGTAATATCCATGAGAGTCTGTGCAGTAAATCTGTAACTTTCGCAATATAGAATCTTATGAGCATAAAGAGTGGATGAAAAGTGAGAGAATGTAATATTTGAAATTTTTTTTAAATCAGGAAACTCTGTTTAATCGCTTCAGCATATAATTAATTACTCGTGGTAAAAGAATAATTAAATCGTTAAACAATGGCAAAGCTTACAACATCCTAATTTATTATTAGCAGAGAGGGCGACAAAAATATTCTTTTCACATCTTATTAAAATGCAACTGGTTTATTCATTTGTTAACCAAACGAAGAAGGGAGCTGATAGAAGTAGTGAGTAGAGACTGGTGAACGGTGCTCTTCTAGATGTAGATTACTGGCTCAATAGAGCACGAGTCGAATTTTATTTTTAATGTAGGATTATACGTTCCTTCCATTGGGATCTCAGGAAAGAAATTGATTCACACGCCAAAACGCCGCAACACTTGGTATGGGAGATCCTCTATATCTCGGTAACTAAGTATGTTAAAAACAAAATTAATGTCCTATCTTAGAGATAAAGGGTAACAGCAGGAGTTACAAAAAAACTTACTTAAACGTTAAAACTTACGAGAAACTTCGAGAAACAGAAGAGTCACGCCATTAAAGTAGTCCTACGCCTTTAACATCAGCGGCTCTTTGAAAAGACAGCCTCCCTCATTTTTTTGCCTTAGTCCAGTAATTAGGCAAATTTTTAATCAAATTCTGGAGGAAATGTGTTTTTGGGTGCTGATTATGAATCTGAAGTTTGCCACTAAAATTTGTTGTTGGAATTTTAGTTATAGCCAAAAAATGGAAAAGAAATTCCCAGTTTTTCCCTTATAATTCAAAAACTATCAACTTTTGGTATATTATCATTATATACTAAAATAATAAGCACAAAATTTCCTACATCCTAGACCTATACAACTTTTTTCGTCACACTTACCGTTTAGACGCTATAATTAAGCTCTATATTGCTAAGGTCGTAAGATTGAACGATCTTCATTACTTCGTTGCCTTTGGCGTCGATCTGCTGAAAGAATCGAGTTGATATCTTTTATGGAATTCTTACAATGTCACAATTTTATGATTCTTCCTGATGTTTCAATTTTTGGTATGCCTTATCATGCCGCTGATATGACTGACTCAGGTTCTAAAATATCACACTAAAATTGTGTACGCTTGAATTCAGAAAAGTTATAGAAAGCTGAATATATATAAATTTGCAGAATGTATCCATTAATTTTAAAGTAATTTATTTATATACATTCGGATATCATTTATATTTAAGTTTGACATGTAGATTCATAAATTAAGTTTCAAGGATACTAAACAGATATGAAGAATAAATTTGAAAATCTCTTGTCGAAAAATTATGTCCTTAATTAGATTAATTAACCCATTCAATATACAGAACTGAAAAAGCATTTTATTTGCTGAAAGGTAACACACCGCTTTATATGCTTACGCTTTAAATTGAATCAGTGTACACTTTAGCTTCTTTAAACCCATTAATCTCAGTAGTCACCAGTGAACTTTTTAATATTGAAACAAAAAAATTGGATTTTTTTTATTTCCTTCAATTTGGCTCATAATATTTTTTGTAAACAGATTCTCGTTAGTTAGGGTATACAAATAAATCATTAGTGGGAGCAAATAATTAGAAATCTTTAAATCAATATATCCTTTTCAAAAATATATAGCATATTTGTGGTTGACATTATTTTAATAGCGTATAAAAACAATATGATGTGACGGTGCGCAAAACGGAGGTCATTAATAATGAAACAAGTAACTCTGTGCTCTTAGAAAGAACAACACAGAGATGACTAATTAATTTCTTACTAGAATAACATTCTCGTGTTTTCTTAATTAATAGTTGCTTACTCTAAGAGGCTAATTGCCGATGAAATATAAAAACATTTGCTCTTTTCACATTTATCAGAAAGAACATTTCAATAAAAATAATTTTCACCCTTCTTCCATTTTGAGAAATAATTCTCTCAAATAGTGGGGGTAGGAATGTAATTAATCTTAATAAAATATTTCGTCATCAGTTATTACAGCAATGATATAAATACAGAATAGAAATAAAACTGATTGCATTTTATTTATAGCTAATTAAAAGGAGATTTTTTTTAGTTTCATTATTAAATTAAGAATAAATGAAAATAATGCTAAGCGACGCTCGCATTTCCTATGCTTTTTATCTCAATACACTTATTTCAATCAATTTATTACTCAATACATCTGATTTCACTCAACAATGCATTTTACGTCTAGGATATTCCATCGTTTTTAAGTAAGTTCTTGATAATCAAATATTCTCAATAAAATTTCGTGGCTAAAAACAGATCTCAGACAACTAAAGGAATTAATACAGTATTTTTTGTCCTCGATAGCAGAAATTTACTTAGAACTAAGCGTGATTTGACATCCAATCCCGTACTGTGAATCTGTGTGTCTGAAAGGAAGAAGAGAATTCTTTCCTGTGTTAGGTACATCTCAAGCGCAGAAAATATCTAGTATTATTCAGAATTTTATTACATTTTACAAATAAATAGAGTAAAATTATTTCTGTTACGAAGAGAGATAAGTAAGGGTGAATAACAACTTTACGCAGATTTAAAAAATAACGAAGAAAATCTCACGGAATTAAAGGTAATTTAAAGCACAGGACAGCAAGAAATAACTATCTCGTTTAGATGAAAAAATTATTTATGAGCTACTTATCTATCGCAGAAAGCTTTCAAAATTTTTTTAAGAAACCATAAGACGTCAAAAGAAAATGCAAATGCAAAACAGATGCGGTTGAAACTCAATAAATAATACTGTTTCCACTACAGATGCCCTTGGTAATAAGCGTCCAATAGGAATGCGAATCTGTTATGCAAATATTCTCTATATAGTGTCTAATGCAAATATTCTTCTTTTGGCTGAGATGACATAAGCACAACCCCCCGTTCCACCCAACGGGACATTCACCAGTGTCCAATCCACTTTTTTTGGAACATAGAATGCCAAACTCATCCGTCAATTTGAAATCCCGGTGAGATTTAGTATAGATTGAGGGAGAGATTGGATTTTCAACGTTGTTGGATTTCCATTCATCCCGTTCGTCCATAAAAGTGGTAATATCGCCTCGTGGTTTGCGGGGATTTTCCCCTCCTCACGGGAGATTGGGGAAGGGAAATGTGAGAAATCAGGTGGGGTCACAGTCAGATTGGAGATATCAGGGCGGGGAGGATACTCTCTCTAAAAAGCGAAAATCCCCAGTGTAGAGGAGGGTGTGTGTGGGTGGATTGTAGCAGACGTTAGTGCGTTTTGGAGCCTTCTTGAATGACCCATCTAAATGGATCGGCCTCAATGGGTGGAAAACAAACCGATTGTTGGTCCAAACGGAGAAGTACAACCTTATGGTGAATGTCCACCTTTATGCATATCACCGTTTGGAAGACAA
>BGPR01049192.1:0-11370 GCA_013235015.1 Araneus ventricosus
ATTACAATTATCAAGAAAAACAACGTATTTAATTTGCATTGCGCGATCGCCCATATGACCGTTTTCCAGTATAAATTCAATGAACAGGCATGTTTAGTGTGAAAAACATTACTATTAACGCTTTTGCATTCAGAAGTTCAATTCCTAAAGTCATGTTCAGATACACATTTCATACTCGATAATAGAATGTTTCAAGATGATATTTTGACATGATTGGATAGATGGAGAAATCGCTGAGAAGACTTTTGGTTTGATGGTCATCATTATATCGAATGTTGAAAACAAACAACTGTCCACAATAGCTGATTAAGTTCATAATAACTACGTGTTCACCAAAATTCAGTGGACATGAGAATTTTATTTAAATACCGTTGATTTCACTTATGCTATGTTTTCGCTTTTAATATACAAGGGTAATACTCATATTATTAAAAAATAACCTGAAGAGGTAATATGAAAGAAAAATAAATAATAAGGAATGTTTCTGTATAAAAAAATGCAAGTGCAATTTAATGCAGTCAATACAAGTATTGATTTCGACAAATGGATAAAAATATTAGAATATCTTTGATAACGAGAATTAAAATAATTTCCAGTGTATACTGAATCGTTCATAAGTCAATTTTAACCGTAATATATCCTGAAGTAGTAAAAGCGTATCCTCTTCTGCCTTCTGAATCTGTGTAAGGTAAAAACTTAAATAAAAGGGATAATTTTTAATAGTACAGTCACAGACTTAGAAAGTTTAAAATTATTTCCTGCTTAAATCTTAAAAGTGTTTAAAATACGCGATTTTTTTCATTGTTCTGTGAACAGTAGACCTTGCCCCCCCCCCCCCCCCAATAAAAAAAAAATTCTAAGATTTTTTCTTCATTGCATTTTTAAAAGCTTAGCAAATGTTATTCAATGTGAAGACAGCATTGTTTTTAGAGACACCGGACATGATAATTTGACTCTCCAGCAGATACACTGGTGTACAAAAGTTTAGCACAATTGTTATGGTGCGACAAATTGGAGGTGAATATGGATAAAATGGTTCGCAATCTGCTGAATTAGCAAAACATCTCTAGATGTTTTACTTCGCTGATCTTCAAGCGGCATATCTAAATATTTTTAAAAATATGGCACAAAAAATTCGCAGAGAAAAATTGAATCCTTAAAATTGATTGTTTAAAAAATATCATCGAGAAAATTTCACTACTAAATAGATATCAAATTAAAATATTTTTTCCAACTCACTTCGTTCGAACTAAAAAGATAGGAATCAAAATAACTTGGTGGTAAACATTACAACTTGGCGA
Source organism: Araneus ventricosus (assembly GCA_013235015.1). NCBI lineage: Eukaryota > Metazoa > Arthropoda > Arachnida > Araneae > Araneidae > Araneus > Araneus ventricosus. Next base: position 1,302 of record BGPR01049192.1, read on the forward strand.
GGAAATATATATAAGCGAGAAGTTGTCGTAGCTATGGAGATCAGACGATTTATAAGGCAGGCGAAATTATCTTGGCGAGAAGCGTCTGATAATTCCATTCAATCTTAACAATTACAAGCGAATTTTGAAAGTGTTTTAAATTGGTTACTACTCTATATAGGGTAAAAAAGAAATGGTTTAGATGGTAAATGAGTTTAAATATAAATTTAGAAATAAAAAGAGCCAAATATTATTAAAATAGGTAACATTTATTTAGCGGAAGGCGGATAACGATACATAGCCATAAGTGAACTGTGTTTATTTGCAACTCTGATGTCATTATTTTAATCTTTGGTTGTCACTCACTCTTTTATTACCAATTAATATAATAATAATATATAATTAAAATAATTATTTCATTACCGAATTAAAATAAATAGCAATAAAACATATACACCGTTTCTATTGCTTCAAGAAATATTTCTGCCAAATTTGAAGGAAATCGAACAACGCATTTGGTCGTAATCGCATAACAATCGTACAGAGACAAGTGCTGGAGTTAAAATGCAGTCCTCGCTTCGCCCGGCCAATTATGCAGGTTTCGAGTAAGCAAAAATAAATAAATGAGAAATCATTCCTGTAGTCGAACTATTTTAGCACCCAGTCCTGCAGTAAGTGAAAGAATTTAAACGCGCTTTATTCCTCTATAATATGTTTACTCTTTGATTTCTTTCTAGCCTGAAATATACTAAAAAACTAAAACTCAATAATTCCAATACCTTTAAAGCTGAAGTTTCTGCTATTTAATAATTGAATGTTTATAGTTACCAAATTCTGGCTTCAACCTTTTTTCGGTCTTCTGTTTTAACTCAGAAATATTTAAAATTAACTGGCACTTTTAGAGTCATATTCTCATTTTATAAATTCAAATTAAAAATTAGAGAAATGGGAGGCAAAATTCTCCTTCGCTGTTTTAAGTCATTGTTCAGTTTTATAAAGAGATTCTTCGGTTTCTTTTATTTAATATAATTCTGTTTCCTCGAAATGTTTTGCGAATTTTATCTACATCAGTAAAAAAACCAGGAAAATAAATAAATAAATGTTATACCAAAATAGACAATTTTCCTAAAAGCCTTGCCTTTTTCTGAGACAAGACCAAATAGAAAAGTTTATGAACGAAAGAAGGCAAAACCTATGATTTGCTTTTTCCATGGTTAGTCTTCTGTGAAATAAAGAGTAAGGATAAATATTCGGAACAGGAGATGGAAAACAGTGAAAAAAATAGCTTTCAAAAAGTTGCAAATATTTTTCACGCTTGTAATTTATTTCCTTTCAATGATTTGTAGCAGTTTGAAACTGTAAAATAGATGGAAGAATTCTTTTAAAATATTTTCTCTCATGAGACAAAAAGGATTCAAAAACAAATGGTCTTTTATTTTATATATTGAAAGTAGACCTGTCTTAAAAACCGTATTGCTTACTCAAATTCCGATGGTTTGCCACGAAGTTGAACCTGAGATGAACTTAGACTTTATATTTAACTTAACCATTATTAAATTTTGAATGAAACATGAAATAAATTCATAAGAAATATCCCATCTCTACTAATAATAAAAAGAATATTTGCCTGTGTATTGGCGATCTAAAGACCTGACAACTATATTGTCAAATACCTTATCTAGCCCAAATATTCTTTGAACGGTGAAAATGTGCACCTCGGAGCGATTTTTTAAAATTTTAATTATAATTTTACTTAATTGAATTTCAGAAAAATTTTGAAAAATCAAAATTTAAGCAAAATTTTGATTTTGTCGATAACATCCAAAAAAATGTTTCTTACGCCTTCATAAAATATAAAAAATAATCTTTTGGATGATACCAGTTTAGTAGCGCAGTTTTTTCCTGAGTTTTTGACAATTTAAAAAAATATTTTTATGCTTAATTTCCAACAATATTTTTTATTGTTCCAATAAAATTTAAACCGCTTTCATTGTCTTGGCATAATATTTAATCAGGTGATTTTATTCCCTTGTTGAAAACTAAGGAATAAAATTTAAGTCTATTTTTCATATAACAACTTCGTTATGAGAGATAACGCCTCTCAAATCGTAATACATTCGATAAGGCTGAAAGATAATTCTTTTGGTTTATAAGCATGGCTCAATAACACAAATAAAACATATAACACAAATAAAATGCAACGCGCCACTTTAATGTAGAATCCAGGTGCACATTTTACTATAAGGAAGTGAAGTTACAACACCACCTAAGACAACGTGCAATGTGTTATATTTTGCGAACAATAACAATTTTAAGGCATTTGTGACGTCATATGACTTGATTCCATTATTAAGTTTCAAGTGCAAAATGATCAAAAACAGTAACGCTTTATGCTTCAAAGTATTTTGTTGCGGAAATCACGAGTATCAAGTTTAATTGTAATTAATCAGCTAGCTGTTTATGACGAGTATACTCGTCATGAAACTTTCCAAACTTTGTGTTAACTAAATAATAGTAAAAATTTGCAGTTTAAATTGCAATTTTAGTTAAAACTAAAATATATTCGTAAACTTTAAGATGTTTGAAATATTTTGAGGCCAAATCGAAATAAAAGGTTATAAATAATAGTTATGAAAGAACCGTATATGGTACTATTATTTTTTTGTAAACGTATTGTTGACTTATTAGTCATCATTGAAGCAATTACGGATTCATATTGTGACAAAATCGTCTTGTGGGTGTACGTGGATGCAGTCCAATAAGCAGGATTAAAAAAAATAAAGCTCTTTATTTCACAAATATTTTAAGATAAGAAACGTAGCACAAGTATTAAAGCAGCACTTGTAAAAATCCACAATAGAGATTACCATTAAATCTCAACACAGCGCTCAAAGGCTTCTTGTTAGCTCACCAGCTTGCTTGGTGATCAAAATCCAACTCAACTTCTTGGCTTGAGAATTTGCTTTTATACTTTTTCAACAGGAAGTGATTTCATTAAGTAGGAAGTGACGTAATCTCCAGAAAGTTTATGAAGCCAGTAGAAATAGGTTGAAAGTTCGAGTTCCTTCTAGAAAATTCCTTTCGTCGCCAAAGTTGCCAACTTTACCGCCAAGTCGCCGAAATGGTCTCCAAAGTTTTCGCAAATGTCGCCAAATTTATGTAAAAATATATTGTTTTAGCCTATGCATATGCAATAAGTGGCACAATATTTTGATCTGTTCGAAGAAAGTAACACTGTAGTTGTAGTCAACAGTACGTCGACGAGCTAAGCCTAAAGCTACCCATCTAATAGGGAAACATTTCCCGGATTGTGTACCCACATCTTCAAAACGTAAATCCTAAACAAAGATGTGCCCATTATTATAAAAATAATATTCTGAAAGAATCGCGATACTGGTGCTCAACTTACGAAGTTCCATTATGCAATGTACCATGCTTTGCTCAATACCATTCTCCGACAGTAGATTAAAGTAAGGAATTGATTTGTCATGTTTTATTTTTTCGTTCATATGCAAACTATGTTAATTTAAGTAAATAAATGAATGTGAGTAATAAAATAAAAAATAGTCATTTCACTACAACTTAATTCCATATCACACATACTCTGTGTTTGATGAGTATACTCGTCATCGCTTAATTTGTGCGATGCAGTTTAGATACACATTTTCAAAAGACGTCGAAACAGTTAACTGGTTAACCCTTCAACCGGCTGAAACGTAGAAAGTCGCTCTCTGATGACTATTCTAAAACCGGCTCCGTCGCAGAAAGTCGTTCTTCGATTATTACTCTTAAACCGGCTCCGGCGTAGAAAGTTGATCTCTGTTTATTACCCGAAAACCGGCTCCGAAACATTTGCGTTCACCATTTAGCTACAGAGATGCCGTTTTCAAAGCATTCAGCTGAAATATTTTTGCCGTTCAAAGGGTTAAACACAACTAATTTCCTGGCGAACCAGCCGGTCGGCAAAGGCGGCTAGTTTGTAATAAAAGACGAATGATATTTGAATTATTTTCCTTTGACCCCTTTACGCATTGATTCTCATATAATAGTATGCATTCTTAACGCTTATTCAATGTAGGATCTATCTCTTTTTATATCTAATATCTCTTTGGTATTCGAAAGAACATAATCGTTCTGTTTTTCATATTATATGCCATTTTTACGTATTAATTCTATACATATACAGATTTCTAAACGCCAGCTGAAACAGAATACATAAAACGCTTGATTTATCGCACGAGATTTCCATCTAATATGTTTAAAATGCTATAAATATAACCGATCGTAGTGCATTCTTTGTATTACATGTTTTTAAAGCGAGTTGCCTAAAGAAGCATTCGAAGAACTATTTTCTTTGATTTTATAGTCCACTTTAACTGGCACTAAATATATTTGTTTAATCTACAAAGAAGCAGAGAAACAAGTTTGATATTTTTTTCTCTTTAAAGGTAAAATGTATTTTTCACGAATCTTAAAGTACAGTATATATACTACCATATTTTGAATTCCTATCCTATCGAAATAAATCCATATTTAAAGGATCTCTCCTCTTGGAATGAATTGGCTTGCAGTGTTAATCTGTTAAAATGTACAGCTAAATTTTAAATTATTCCTTATCTCTTTTACTTATCTTTGTTCTTGAACAATTACAGTAGGTGATTATAGTTACTTAGATTTCTATTCTGTGGTGCTGTTATTTGCCATAATTTTACAATTTTATTCAGGGTACTCATTTCTATGTGCTAACTGCAACCGATTTCGCGCATTTTATTATTTTGTTGTGCTATTTTTAGACTTCTGTATAAAGTCTATTTGAAGGTGTACTGTAGTATTTTTATCTTCATTTTTCTTTTCTTTTCTTTTCCATTTATTCTATTATTATTGTTATTTGGATTTTAATGTTTTGTTATTAAGCAAGAAATTAAGGAGTGAGAATATTAACTGTTTACTTCCTTATTTTCGATTGCTTAAGTTTGATATTTGTTTCACGAAGCATCGGACCTTCAATAAGAAACTACCATTTGTATTTTGTTAAATAGAATTCAGCTGTTGATTGTATTCCGAGGTTTGGTACATTTTTGGCCGTCTGTCGCGTCTACTGTAGTTTGATATGTTCTAACTTAAATTAGAGTTGTGCTTCTAGTATCGACTCTGCTGGCCTACGAAACTGCTTGGGGCCGAAATTTGCATGTCCATAAAGACAGGTCAAATTACCAAATTATATTACTCAACAGCATTAGTTTTACAGAACGTGCCGCCACAGTGGCGGCATTCGCAAGCCGTCGTAGAAGTCGCTTTTTTCCGTTTGGGTAAGCTGGCCGGTGTGGGTCTAAAACAAAAAAAAAATCCGACTTATACGACGACTTGCGAATACCACCACAGTGGCGGCATTCGCAAGTCACCGTAGAAGTCGTTTTTTTTCGTTTGAGTAGGCTGGTCATCCGTTTGGGTAGACTGGCAGGTGTGGGTCTAAAACAAAAAAAATCGACTTCTACGACCACTTGCGAATACCGCCACCGTGGCGGCATCGATCACAAAGGGTTAATGGAAATTTAATTTAATGATGCAAGACACATTATTTCATATTTTGTTTCGCATAACGCATGGATATAAATAATTTTTCTAAAGATGAAATTCTTTTAAGGTATTATAATTATTTTTAATCACTATTTAGATGCAACGTTTGTAAACGTGTTCGAATACCTTTGAGCCAAACGAGTTGTAATTTATACGCAAAGCTTTATCACCTTTATTAGTATAATATGATCCAACGCTATAGAAGTACTAAGTAAACACACTAGTCTGAGAAAATTAGCGGCTAATATGTTTTTTCTTAGTACTTAGTTGGGATGTAAGAAAAAATAGACTTGCATCCAACTCTTAGAAATCGTGTGATGAACAGTGAGAGAGTTAACACAATATATTTTCTAAATTTAATAGAAATGAAATAATAATAGAATGGAATATAATAAATATAATAGAATGAAAATAATAAATAAATAAATGGATAAATATAAAAAATATAATAAATAAATAATATATAAAAAAATCTCTCTCTTTTTTGTTTTTGATTGGTTTCAAGAGACGGGGCTTTGCTCATATTACTAGCCGTCTTATCTTTTTCTCCATTCCTGTTATTTGGCACTGGTTGAGCTAGGCGGGATTCTTGAAATGACGTTTGTTGGAAAGCGATGTAAGGCCGAAAATCTCTCTTCTCTTTATTCGAGTTGTTTTTTATTTCTGCAGGACAGGACTTTTAGGATCAATTAAGGGTTATATTTTGACCGATGTCAAACTCTTAAACAGAAAAAAGTCCTATTTCGAGTCTCTGTTTCCTGTTTACTGGTGCATACAGGACAACCCCAAACGCTTCTTGGGTCCGGTCACCGGTCTTCAACCCCTCCACCTACAAATCCAACAAGAAACAACTTATGCCCGAGTTGCTCGAGCAAGATCTTCATCCAACTTTTTCATCGTTTTATTCAACCCAACAGATTACGAGAGAAAAAGCAGTGGAATTCATATTCACCCCCTAATTTTCTTCTCCACAATCAAATTTCATTTGCAGAAAATCACGTAGACTCAGGAGCCAAGCCTATATATACTGATGGATCTAAAACGGACGAAGGCAGTGGTAGAGCATATTGCATTCTCGAAAACTATGGAATAATAGCCTCATGGCAAGGTAAACCTGATCGCAGCAATTCGGTTTTCCAAGCTGTAATCCTTGCAATTTGAATGGCAATTGAAGCAGCTTTTTCCCTTCATCGACCAATGAAAATTTGGACAGACAGTTTGTCAAGTTTGATGGTCATACTTAATCCTAAATCCCACCATAGTATGGTCAGAGAAATTCAAACCCTTTTGCTCTCAAATCAACGCATTCACCTGAGATGGCTTAAAGCCCACGTCGGTTATTTAGGCAACGAATGCGCAGATCAATTAGCCAAAGAAACCATCACAAAAGACGACCCTTTCCTTCTACCTAAGCCACTTTCCTACCTGAAATCTGAGATTAAGTCAGCTGCTTTAAGCATCTGGCAAGACAACTGGGATAACGGAGAAACTGGCTGCAGTACACACGATATAGTGCCTAGGGTCTCCAACAAGCCAGTAGGATGGAATAGAGAAGAGATAATGTTTGTTACAGGACACGGGCCTTTCAATTCATACCTTCATCGCTTCAATCTTCGAACACATGACAACTGCTCGTGCGGAGAAAAAGGAGATCCAATGTACTATGCCACAAAATGTCGGTTTACCCTCTCCTGGCATTTCCAAACTCCAACAATGTCACTTAAATTACAGTGGTTGAAAAACATTCTCACGAACAACTTATCAAGAACCCGATTTCGACTCCTAATGCGTTTCATATGTGATGAGAACAATATCATTGTAGAGGATAATAATTGAGCACTCATCCACCCAGACTGACACACATTTCCGGCTACTTATGACCTTTTTTCTCTCCACGTAATTTTTTCTATTTTGTATTGTTTTCTATGTTGTTCTGTCCAGTGAATGTTTCTTTTTCATTTTTATTTGTTTTTGTACCTGATAGTTGTTTTTGTCCTTTCTTAAAAAATAAAATTCTCCTCCATCCATCAAAACCTAAAAGGATCCAAATGGCTCTAAACATGGGGATGCAGGCGGTGTAATGTAATGTAATATGCTTTTTCTTTTTTTTTTAACAAGAAGCCGAATTCCTCCATTTTGTTTTTTCGCTTTGTCTTCACTCTGTTCTTCTTCTTCTTTTCTAAACTTAATGTGATTCTTGTGACATACACATGCCAACTCACTGCACATGTCATCAAACATCTGAATGCAAGGCGACTTACGCTGAGCTGTGATGTCATGTGCATTTTTCTCATGCACGATGTGCAGTGAATTCCAAACTTAAATCGGTGCAGTTCATTTTCATGTATCACGTGAGTACAGATTAATTCCGTTACCTACATTTCGTTCATGAATGTATTTTTTAGGTTACGCCTTTTTCTAAACTATTTTATTTCTTGAGTTGTAGAAATGGATCTAAATTGAAATCGCCATTTTGAGAGCCAAAATAACACTGGCTACCTGTTTTTCACATTTGACATATTACAAACAAAGAACACAAACATTAACACACAAGTATAAATATTTGCATTAATTTCTGACAATTACAAATGTGTTTATTATTTGGGTGTATTTCAATTGTTCAGTTCTCCAATTCACAGTCGAGAACTGTCGTCGCCAAATTGACCGCCTAGTTTACGGCGGTCGCTACAGCAATTGATTATGCTAAGGAAGATCCATTTTGAATAGGAGGAATCCAACGGAATTCAGAGGTGTTTTTTTTATATTCTTGGCGCCAGTTTACGGCAGAACACATTTGAATGAACTTCTACCTACTAGAAATTAATTCTTCCTACGATAACTTGTTTCTATAGCGACCCCCGTAAACTACACAATTTGGCGGCGACAGTTCTCGTGGCGGACAAACAGTAAGTGTTTTAACGTCGGTGCCTTGCCACCATAGGTGGCGCTGTTCTTACTGCGCACGCACCTTTCCTACACGTTTATAAAATAATTTTATCTTTGTGTATGATCATAGATAATGTGAAATTATTAGAAATAAAATTTCTAATGAATCCTTTATTAATATAAAGTTTATATATTTAAGGCATACAGATATATTTAAAAAATTCTCCAGCATGTTTCAGAAAAATCTTATAATTTAAGAAGGTATTAAATTCAATCCTTTCAGCAAAAGATACGCGCTTTTTTTAAGAAAAAATAAATGAAGTTTTGAAAGTCAGATTCCATCGAAAAATTCACTACAAAATAATGTTTTAAGACCGAAAAGTGCCGTCATTCTTCTACAGAATCGTATTTGACTTTGCTATAAAAAGTTATTTTAGATAATTTCGTGGTGAATATAACAATTACTCGAAAACTATCTTTTAAAAAAAATAGGAACTGTGTACCTTAAAAAAGAAGCTTTGAATTTAAAACTGAATTTTTTATAAATATGTTAATTTTACATACAATGAAGTTATTTTATATTGTATTAAAACATATGTATTGTAATTACCAATGAATTAATTTTGCGTTGCGGTTTCAAAGGGATATCTAATATCATTAATTGCACAAGGGCAAACCAAACACATATCAGTCTTTTTTGAAAAATAAAACCTGTAGAAACTAATTCAGAATTATTGAATCTAAGCTGACATTCTTATTTTAAATTTAACAAAATCTTACAATGAATATTGAATAAAACAACATAACAAACAATTAATTCGAAACTAATACAAAATTTGTCGTTTTTCAGAAAAAAAAATCTAATTATTTTAGGCTAATCAAAAATTTAAACACTAAATCGTGATAAACGAACGTAGTTATTCGAAATAAACATTATAATGGCTGATATTTTTTTAAAGTTTATTTAATGAAATATATTTGGATAAGATAATAAAATAGAAAGGAAACGAAGCTGACTTCGCTTCTAAAAGATGTTTTTTTCCTTCATGCCGTTGATTGCTAACCTATTCAAAATGTTTTTACTTTTGAAACAATTTTTTGTAAATAAAGAATGTATGTGTTATTCGAAATAATAAAATAAAAATAGAACAAATTAATTGATAATTTTATGAAGATGTTACCCGATAATTGTTGTAAGTAAACGAAACGTAGCTCGATTGTTCTGTTGAAACAAAGGATTTAAAACAATCGCATTCTGTAATCTCAGTTTCAATATAAATTTTGAGAGCTTATGTACACGCTAAATAACACATAAAAAATGATTTCTTCTGCATATCTTTTTATACGGATCTTTACACCACCGAAATGATATTTGGCTGTTGATTTTGAAGATTAAAATTGAATTAATATTTTTTTATCCGAAATGATTTTAAAGCAAACAATTATCAGAAATAAATTATTTTATTTCATTATTATTATCGTTTCGCAATAGTTATTTTTATCCACTCACATTAGAGCAATATTAATTAGAATTATTTTTTAGAAATAACATATTTTCAGCATTAATTTTCTGTGAAGTAAAGAAATAATAAGACTGGATAATGGGAAAATATGGGATAATGGGACT
>BGPR01049193.1:0-11370 GCA_013235015.1 Araneus ventricosus
AGCTTATATAAAAACTCGTTATTTGTTAAGCTCATCAAATGTTCTAACAAATACTGAAGAAAAGTTTAATGAAACATTTGTGACAACTTATTTAATAGTTAATTTTTCATGTGCAAAAACCATGAAAATAATTTAATCTCGCTGGATTATCAGAAATCATTATTTATCAAAATGAGAAAGAAGTAATCTAATTGAGTTCCTGTAAAACCATTGCGATTTCGACGACAAGAGAAAAAATACATATACTTTTGAATATGACTGCTGATAACACAAAATGAATTTTTCCTTCTTTAATTAATTATTATTAATTATATTTATAGAAGAATTCATAATAACATTATTGAACATAATCTCTTAAAAACAACTAATTAACAAACCTAAAAACGCCCTGAATACTCTTAAGAATTACATAAAAGATCGTTATTCTTATTAAATATTTCAATTGCAGTTATTTTCACTTTCATTTGTAGAGCTGGATGAAAAATTTCTCGAAGTTAGTACCTTTTTAATATACCGCGTATTGCAGCATAGATCACTTTTTTCTGTCATTATTCAACTTCACGAAAAGGCTGCTTATGTGACAATTCCCATTAGTCTTACTTCATTTAGATTACACAAAACATTTCTTTTCGTACATACGTTCGCAGCATGCATTTTGTTTCTCGGGAAGTTAGAAAAATTAATTCATTTGATTCTTTTTTTGTGCACTGGAAGGAAGTAAATTGTCTTTTACTTCCACCGATGTGAAGTTTAATTAATTTCCAGAAACTCCGTACAAATTCTTGAGATTAGAAAATGTTTTACATCTTTACAAATTGCTTAAGAGGAGAAGAGGCTGAAACGTTAAACATTATTTAGTTTTTTTTACCCTCCTCCACTAAGTCTTTTCATTTAAAATAGGAAAAATTGAAAACGCAGCAGTCTTGTGCCACACACCTTTGTAAATATTTAAAGTGCTCTTTTTGTTTTAAAAGTATTTAGCCAAATGGAACATATAGGGTTGCTGTAATATCACGACATTTTTTCCTTCATTTCTTTCTCGGGAATGAAAGATTTCCGACTTCGTAGAGTACATAAAAGTCGAGTTGTTGAAAAGCACTTTGCGAAAATTTAGGTCTAAAGAAATTTATTAAGCATATATGAAAGAAGACAAATTGTGTTTCCTTTCGATAAAAGTAACTGGTAATCATAGAAATTTTTATACTTATTCCATCAAATGACATTAATGGAATGCAAGCGATTAGATGGAAGTTTAAACGAAAGTTGGATGTCTAAAAAAATATTAAAATAATAAAAGTTGAAAAATAAAAAGAACGAGTTAAAATATAAGCTCACAGAAATAAAATTTCCAGTTTCTAGAAAGGTGCAATAAGAATACTACAATAAGAACCTTATAAAATTGTGGTTATGTCACATTTTCATTAAAGAAATATATTATAGGTTCTAACACCAATGATTGAACATAATTATATTGAGTATTTTATTATTATTGAACTATAAGCTACTTAGGAATGTGTCAAATAATGTTACCAGTTGGTCTAAATTTTCAGTATTTTTGTGAATGCATAAATAAACTAAATAGTTTTTGCATAAATAACATGCTATATTAATTTAAGGATTCATCAGTTCGTACTGAATGAACTTTTAATAGAGTAAGTATAAGAAAATTCGAATAGATTTTATATAAATGAATGAAATCTATCGAGAAAATAGAGGGTGAATATCTACAGCATTATATAAATATGTCATAGATGACCATTATATATGTCGTATGCGAATTGAGATAATCAGGCTTATTGCAAAGAGCCTGGTCATTTTGCAGACTCTTTGAAATAAACTTGGCTCTAATTAGCTAGGCGGATAGCAAAATGAACAGGCTCTTTACAATAAGCCTGATTATCTCAATTCGCCTACGATATAATACACCGATATGATTAAATACTTTCTGGAAAAATGAATCGGAAACTAAATTACCTGATAAAGGAAAATAAATACGTGCATAGAAACTACGGCTGTCTTCTGCTTATAACTGAAAATTTTCTATAATTTTTTCGACGATTTGAGTAAGGATTCATTGCCGAATGGCATCCAGTGTGTATGCGTGTGAGTTGAAGCGAAGTAGTTGAGAATGATGAAGATATATAAAGTGTGCCCAAATGAAGAGTAGACCTTAGCTGTATCGGCGTTGTATCAAATTCCAGCGAGTTAATGTGCTAGCCGATAGATGACGTGGTGGTATTCCCAGTTGCACCTGCGTTGTTAATGGCTTCGCATCAATATCCGCATTTCTGGAGAGTTGTTTCCGCAGTTCGTTGCATGATGGATTCCTCCAGATCAGCACAGAGAGCAGTTATCCAATTTCTTCTCGCAGAAGGGGAGAATTCTTCACAAATTTATCGTTGCATGAAAGAGGTGTACGGAGAGCAGTGTCTCGCACGGTGCACCATATTCCGGTGGTGTCAGTATTATGAGGCAGGACGCGTAAACATCAAGGACTTGCCACGGCTTGGGCAAACGCACGTTGTGACCAAAAATACCACAATTTTGGCTGTAGATGAGCTCATACGGCAGAATCGTCGGATCACTACTCGTGAAATTTCTATTGAACTGTCGATAAGCAAAGGAACTGTGCATCGCATAATCCACAAAAAGCGTGGTTATGGCAAAGTTTGTGCACAGTGGGTGCCCAAGCATCTGCCAGAGAATCAAAAGACGGCGAGAATGGGTGTTTGCCTGACCCAGCAGTTTCCACTTTGAAGCCACACACTCCCTTCCTACGCGCTGGGATCAGTGTATCAATATCAGTGGTGATTATTTATAGTTGTACTGTTCCACATGAACTGTAATTAGAATAGTGTTATTAAAATTTCTTTACATATAACTGTAGTCTCCTTTTCATTTGAGCACAACTTATATTTGATCTTTTCTATCTTTAATTGAAGAGCTAAAGGACGGACTTTTAGAGCAACACGGATACTGGAGTAAGATAGAAATAGGAGAGAGGGTGTTTCTCTTTAGATCACACAAAGCGTCAACAGTTCATCATATCGCTACTAAATTCTTCGACCGTCAACTGTCTCTTACTGTCCGGCGAGAGTAGAAGCTGAAGTGTGAAGCCAGTAATATCTGGTTAGCGTCGGAGGCGAGCATGTGTGCTGCCATCTGGGACTCGACCCGTGAATGAGGAATTTATAATCTAAATAGATTCGTGCGGAAAGTGTAGAAATCGCAATGTGGGTGGTTCACACTTGATGCACCATTTAAACAGTCTATAAAGATTTTATAATTTTGTTATTTATATATTTTTGGTTTAAGATATTGTAAATTTTGGGTATTTATGATGAGAAATTTTAAGTTAAACGGAAGGAGTTATGGTGAACTTGATTATGAAAATCAACTATCTTTCATTCTGATTTCTTTCTGTAAGTTTTTCAAAGATAGAGTGTATATGTGAAATGTTTAACAGTATTCAGCAGCTGAACGAGAATGGGATGTAAATAATAACATGCTAGCTGGGGATGCAAAAACATTTCGAAAAATTATGTAATTGTAGATATGAGATCGGAAATCATTTGCACAATGGGAATTTTTAAGTCGAGAAAAGAATAACTTCCAAATAGTGCTTTTAATTACAGAAAAGAAAATACAGAAGAAATAGAAGAAGTAAACAATAGTGATAACAATATACCTTTTGAACGCAACGCAGAAGCATCCAGTGATTGCATCAACAATATTGTCTACAATCAAATAAGCAATTAAGTTGTTAAGTTTTTGTTGTTTGATTGTATCTTAATTGCTTATTTGATTGTAGACAATATTGTTGATGCAATCACTGGATGCTGCTGCGTTGCGCGCAGAAGGTATATTGTTATCACTGTTGTTTACTTCTTCCGTTTCTTCTGTGTTTTCTTTTTTGTAATTAAATATCTTTTTTTTTATATTTTATTGGAAGTTGCTGCATTTTTGCGCTATTCTGTTTAATGCGAAGTTTAATTTTTAACATTTCTTGTTAAATTATTTTACTTGTACTTCCCAATAGTGCAGTTTATTGCATAGAAATATTAACTGAATTGTTAGAAAAGTGATTCATTATTTAACTCACATCATGAACTGACATTCACCTTGTTATGATACCAATTCTTTTTTAATACTAAAAGAATATTCATATATTCTTCTCGCTCTGAAAGTTTAAATAGACTCATTTGGAAATTTCAGTATTTTTCAAAAAATATATATCGGCTTCTGTTTTACTTAAATTTAAATTTCAGACGATTTTAACATAAAAAATCTGTAAAGAACCATACAACATGCTATACGAAACGTGTCGCAAATTACTCTATTAGCGCTCTAGAGAACAAGTTGATATTTTGAGTGCCTCTTGCCACTTAATGGGCTACTGTGGTCCCTGAAGAAAACGACCGACACTCCTTAAACATAAAGAAATATAAAAATGGCCGATGCTTAGTGGCAAATGAAACGTTTTTTCAAAAAAGTTCACTTTTACTGCTTACTGCAACTCCCAATTCCTAAACAGACGCGGTAAAGCCTTTGCTACTAAATTAAAACCCTTACGGCTACAAATGTTCGAAATGGTCTGAGTACTTTAAGAGATATGATTTAAAAATAGAGTTGCATCCATTTCCTACAACCTCAGAGCGGCATTTTTTAAAGCATGGAAATGACTCTGCTCCCCATTTGGAGGAAGCCTGTTTACAAAGGGGTCTTAGAAAGTGTTTATTTAGGGCTGCTGTAAATGTTATCGCCTTCGAAATAAGACCCGAATCGATGCCAGAAGTTATGCGCTATCTTCGAGGTTCTGGGGAAAATGGCAAGTTTGGCGATCAAGTTGAAGGACGAAAATTTGTGTGTAGGCAGAGAGTACATGTATTAAATGTTTATACAGTACAACCCCGGTTTACCAAACTAAAGGCGGAGAAGCCGTTTCGGATAACTTTCTCTTCGGTTAAGGTATCCGACTGGTTTTTTTTGAATAGTAACTTATATACGTTTTTTAATGCTATTTTTCAACTGCATATGTTTTAAAACTATGAAAATATTGTAAAATTAGGCTTTCAAAATAATATTTAAAAAAAAACCTGAGAAATTTGAAGAAAAATGACTAAAATATTTGCCCTACGCTAACAGCCATAGACAAAATCATATTCTAAATATACATAAATCCTTGTCGGAGTACATTTTTATGACAGTTATCTGTGTTCTACTCTAAAATATGGCTTGTACTTGAAAATAGTTTTGAGATATAACTGAACGTAGTTACTAAACTGGTAATTTTTCATAAAAAATGCTTTTCGTTTATGTTTAAGCACTTAAAAAAATAGTTGATTTTAAAATTGACCTTAGTTTTTGGAGGAAAACATCAAGCATATTACAGAAAACAATCTCAGCAAATTTCATATCAATATTTGAATAACTTTTTGAGAAATCATTGTTACGGTCGACAGTTTTCCTCAAAAATATCATTTCTCAGAAAACACATTTAAAGTTTTTATGCAACATAAAATAATGCTTACAGTTCGGTAATAAAACAGCTGTAACTCTATTTGTAATTCACGTAGAGTAAAAAGTGAGACTCTTTTAGAACGCTGGTTAAACAGGCTGCAAAAGTAAATCATAAAAATCTTTTTGATAATTTCATCAGAAACGACGATTTTAAACCAATCGGATACCTTAAACCTTGAACATCCATTACTATTTTGCATCTAATCAGGGGCGGCAAGAGGCCAGGGCAAACCGGGCAACTGCCCGTGGAGCCAAATCGGGAGTGTGAAGAAAAAAAATGGTTTAATAAACTTGTGAAATAAAGTATGTATTTTTAAAATAAATTTAGTTAATTTATTGTTCTAGATCCCTTCCATGACCTCTATATAATTTTAAATATATCTAAACATCTATTACTATTTTGCATCTAATCAGGTACGCCTCGATGCCAGGGCAAACCGGGCAACTGCCCGTGGCGCCAAATCGGGAGTGTGAAGAAAAAAATGGTTTAATAAACTTGGGAAATAAATTATATATATTTTTAAAATAAATTTAGTTAATATATTCTTTACTCCCTTCGATGACTTCTATATAATCTTAAATATTTCTAAAGTTTAAAAATTCTCACCATAGTAGAATTAAGTCCTATTTACAGTAAAACATGCATATTTCTAAGTAAGGCTTTGTTTGATATTTGGAATACGACCGTTATAAATTTTTTTAAAAAAGTACATTGGATAAGTGTGGGGGGTCGCCATATTGTTGGCTTGCCCGGTTGGTAAAACTACTTCGGGCCGCTTCTGCATCTAACTACAGTATGTGATTCAAAAATGTTTTGAGTGTGAAACGAATTTAACTTTCTTTGTAGGCTACACTTATTTTCTTTATGTACGAGTTTTCTGGTTTGTTTACTTACATTAAAAACATTGACTTGATCTGCTGGGTCTTTGAACTTCCACTTTGAAGATTCCATTGACTTAGCATTACACTGGAATTAAGCAGTCCTAGCACTTAAATGTAAATAAACAAAGCAGAAAACTCGTCCATTAAAGTTAAAATTGCATTTTTAGATCGGGCGTTCACCTCTCCGCTAGCTATAGCCCAACGCGCTTTCGCGTTCAAGATTATTCCCGTGTAGTGCAATACGTATTTTTTGGATTTGCGATTTCGGAGGCATTTCGGATCATCCCGGTTTCGGTTAAACGTGTTTTAATGCATATAATTAATTATTTATGATATATCGCAAAGATTGTTTTACCAGTCGGCAAAGACTCAGTTTCAGTCAAGAAATATGCTAAGTAAGGCTGTAAATAACTTTGTTTCAACGTCCTCAGTCTATATACAGGATGAGTTTGACCTATTTTGCCGAATGAAAGAGGGTGATAAAAGAGCCTATGGGGATCATGAAACTCTATGGCAACTCCGACCAACGCTAACGGTTTCCAAGTTATGGCGGATACAATGTTTTTGCTAAAAATCGTGAAAAATCCAAATTTAAAACGTTTTTGGCGGATATACATTAAAAAAGTACATATTCCGAAAGAGGAGTTGAAATCCTTTAAGATGACACCATTGTCACCTGGATTTAAACCCGAGTTACAAGCGCCGAAACGTTGGCGAAATGCAAAATCGAATTGTCGCCAAAATCTTTAATATTGAATACCGCAAACATCGTTCAAGCTAAAATTTGACAAATTTACAAAACACTTGTCCATTCTATCAGCTTTCGAATGAGACTACCATAAACTATATCAGTGTTTTATTTCAGGACAAATTTAGTCTTTCGTTGGCAATACATCACTGAAATCGGTGTTCGTCGAAATAGACATTCGACAAAAAGTCGCCAAGCGAAACGATGGTGGATAAATGGAATGTATGCAAATCCGCCACTATGAACTCTTTCGGATATGCAGATGTGTTCCAACCTATTTCGTTTAGTAGAATAGGTCAAACTAGCCTGTATTTACAAGAGAAAAAGAGAATCACGGATTTATCACCGAATCTCCCAAACCACTGAGACTAGAAATTTTGCAGTCAGTTGCTTCTTGGGTAGTAGGAGTTTTCGAAATTTTAGAATTTAAATTAAGTAAAAATTACCCTAAATTGTAACGTTTTCCCGTAATAAATTCGGAGCCTTTAATCGCACACAAAACAATTTTTGTATCACCTTATAGACAAAAAAATTAAGCTTTTCATTGACACCAGTTGCATTTCCATGCGACATTCTGTTTAATTTTAATTAATTTTTGAAAATATTTTCAAACGCTATTTCTAACAATGTTTGTATTGGTATCGTCTGCAGTTATTTTTTGGAGCATGCGCAGAAATGCTCCTTTACCGATTAAAAGAAAAGAAACATTATTAACTGAGAACTGATGATGGCGAATGGCATTTTGAAAGTTGTTCCTGCCGATATTTTGAGATTTAATTTGATAAATTATTTGTGAATTGCTTGTAAGTAGGTGTACTGTCTTTGTATATATTTATATTATCAAGTAAATATCTGAAACTTTAAAAAAAGGAACTTCGTAGTTGTTGGGATTCCGATGTAAAAACTCAAATTCAACTCCAGAACCGGAATTCCTACTCAAGAAAGAAGACTCAAGCAACTAATATTTTAAACATCATTATATTATGTACATAATTTACAGAAAAACAATTAAGCATAATCTGATTATGAAAATCTCGCTTTAAATAGTAAAACACAAACTCATATTCTCAGATCTCAGACGATATTCTTACAATAAAAAAAATAAAATGCTAGATTTACAAGATACAACATATAAAATTAAATGTCGTTCGCGCGCGCTTTTGCTAGCACTGCCAATTCGTTACAGTAATAGATTAATCTGGATTCTTGGTTTTTCTTTCTAAAAACATGGTGGACACGGAATAACAACATCGTCGAAATTGTTCTTACGAACAAATTTCTTCTTTTATTTCTATTCTTTTATGAATACTTTCTAATTTTAATGGTGGATGCAGATTTAATTGTTATTTGTTTATTCTTAATGATTAATTTTGTATAATTCTTAAGATTAAAATGATTTAGTTAAAATCATGATGTTATTTAATCTGCTAATTAGACGAAACCACTCATTAGGGATATTTTTTATCATTTCAATCTATTTAAGATGATAAAGATACTTAAGCTTGTTTAAATGACTTTTGTATTTAAAATTAATTGTTACGTTGACTTAATTGCGGATTTAAAAAGCAAAAATTCTGTAATTCGATGCACGTGTCCGACATGTTGTAATTTAAAGGGTTTAACCAAATCAAGCAAACAAACATTCTTAAGAAATTATTAATCATTTTTTAAAGAATTAGCTTCCTGTTGCTTCAAAAAATCGTTTGGTATATTTTTCAAAAACTACGAGATCCTAAAAATATTTCGTGCAAAAGATTTCCGCATTTAAAATAAAAATAAAGTCACAGATAATTTTGTGTTGGAATTCCGTTGAGTGATTATCTATATAAATCGAACTCAAACACCAGAATGTTTAACTAAATTTCATTTCATTCTTAAAACATTATTAATAACTTGGAAAAATTAACTTCCCGAGGTTTTTAAAAACCGTTTGGTTTACTTGATGTTTTCGATTTAATTAAACGTTTCAGACAATAAAAGGATTATCCATATATATAAAAATATTTTATTATAAAAATATCCAATATTTACACTACGCGAACAAAGTCACAGGTCTCAGCTAGTTTGCACATACGCAAGCACTTGTGCTCTTAATTTATTCGGGAACTTACAGTATTTAAGTTATGAAAATTCTGCATGGAATAGTTTTTGTACTGGCATTAATGACTGTAAAGTCATTATATAGGGCATGAGATAAATTTTGATGAAATTTGCTTGAACTGAAACATTCTATTAGCTGGAAACCATAGAAAAACACATTAAACGTCATTTAATCAATTAGGAGTAACATAAACGTTATTATAAAAATATCCAATATTTATCCTACGCGAAAGAAGTCACGGGTATAAGCTAGTTTACTCATATGCAAGCACATGTGCTCATATTTTATTCGTGAACTTACAGTATTTCAGTTATGAAAATACTGCGTGGAATAGTTTTTGTAATGGCATTAATGTTTGTAACGTCATTAGATAGGGGATGAGATAAATTTTGGTTGAAATTTGTTAGAATTGAAACATTCCATTAGCTAGAAACCATAGAAAAACACAATAAAAGTCATTTAATCAATTAGTAATGATCTAAGCGTTATTATAAAAATATCCAATATTTATCCTACGCGAAAGAAGTCGCGAGTGTCAGTTAGTTTACATATATGCAAGCGCTTGTGCTTTTAAATTATTCGTGAACTTACAATATTTAAGTTATGAAAATTCTGCATGGAATAGTTTTTGCAATGGAATTAATGTTTGTAACGTCATTAGATAGGGGATGAAAAATTTTGATTGAAATTTGCTTGAAATGAAACATTCCATTAGCTGGAAACCACAAAAAGGCACATTAAACGGCATTTAATCAATTAGGAGTAATCTAAGCGTTATTATAAAAATATCCAATATTTATCCTACGCGAAAGAAGTCGCGAGTGTCAGCTAGTTTACACATATGCAAGCACATGTGCTCATAATTTATTCGTGAACTTACAGTATTTAAGATATGAAAATTTTGCATGGAATAGTTTTGTAATGGCATTAATGTTTGTAATGTCATTAGATAGGGGATGAGATAAATTTTGATGAAATTTGCTTGAAATGAAACATTCCATTAGCTGGAAACCACAGAAAAATACATTAAACGTCATTTAATCAATTAGGAGTAATCTAAGCGTAGAATTTCTCTTTAGCTTCCTCTGAAGCAATC
The DNA here is from genome assembly GCA_013235015.1 of Araneus ventricosus. Classification (NCBI taxonomy): domain Eukaryota; kingdom Metazoa; phylum Arthropoda; class Arachnida; order Araneae; family Araneidae; genus Araneus; species Araneus ventricosus. Next base: position 10,348 of record BGPR01049193.1, read on the forward strand.
GATAATGAGCTCCTTTTAATGAAAGATAAATGCTCTGGCCACATCGAGTTCAGTCAGTAGAGGACTTTTTTAATGAGGGCGGAATCATTCGAATGGTTTGGCCAATATATTCTCCAGGAATTAATCGAATAGATCATGGTTGGACATGCTCGTTAGACAGGTTGCTGTTAGCCTGCCACAACCTAGTTCTAGAGCCGGGAAAAGCCCATTTGAAGGAGTAAAACAGAATACTCCATCCCCTCATGTATACCCTAAAATACTAAAATGTAATCAGTGCCTATTCTTATCAGCTTAATTCCTGATATGTTGCCAACGAGTGCCTATTAATATTGAACTCATTTTTTTGCCCACTCATGTCAAGCATTACATCATTTGGGTAAACCGGGTCTTCATTGGAAATTGAAAAAAGTCATCAAAGTTTCTGCCAGAATTGTAGGAATCGCACCCAACATTGAAAGATATTTTCTTTCAAGAAATCACCCTTTTCTGAGAATCACAAAATGTGTATATTTCGTTTCGTACTAAAAGACAAGTCATGCAAATGCAATATTGTCTTTCATCCATGTACGTCTTTATGTCATGGTTTATCGTATTTGCGGATCAAAGCTTTTCTTCACCTGCGCTATATATCCAAATCAAATATACTTAAATCATTCTTAACTGTGAATTTAAGCAGAAATACATGGCGCAGAATTTACCGTTTATTATTTGAAAAATATTACAATCCTCGTTCTAACTCTATTCTGCAAACATTTTTCTATAGTTCATACGTCACAAAATTGATTTGATCCTTTTCATACAATTCCTTTTTTGAAGCATTATAACTTTTGTTTTGGATCAGACTTTGCAAGTTTGGCTGTTGATTATTTGGTAGTAATTAAGGACGACACATGAGCCGGACCACATGACCCAAACTTATTTAACAGAAATAGACAGCAATCTAAAAATCAATAGACGACGCAGAATTTGTAATTTATTATTTGAAAAATATCACTATTCCTCGTTCAAACTCTAATCTGCTAA
>BGPR01049194.1:0-11370 GCA_013235015.1 Araneus ventricosus
AGCTTATATAAAAACTCGTTATTTGTTAAGCTCATCAAATGTTCTAACAAATACTGAAGAAAAGTTTAATGAAACATTTGTGACAACTTATTTAATAGTTAATTTTTCATGTGCAAAAACCATGAAAATAATTTAATCTCGCTGGATTATCAGAAATCATTATTTATCAAAATGAGAAAGAAGTAATCTAATTGAGTTCCTGTAAAACCATTGCGATTTCGACGACAAGAGAAAAAATACATATACTTTTGAATATGACTGCTGATAACACAAAATGAATTTTTCCTTCTTTAATTAATTATTATTAATTATATTTATAGAAGAATTCATAATAACATTATTGAACATAATCTCTTAAAAACAACTAATTAACAAACCTAAAAACGCCCTGAATACTCTTAAGAATTACATAAAAGATCGTTATTCTTATTAAATATTTCAATTGCAGTTATTTTCACTTTCATTTGTAGAGCTGGATGAAAAATTTCTCGAAGTTAGTACCTTTTTAATATACCGCGTATTGCAGCATAGATCACTTTTTTCTGTCATTATTCAACTTCACGAAAAGGCTGCTTATGTGACAATTCCCATTAGTCTTACTTCATTTAGATTACACAAAACATTTCTTTTCGTACATACGTTCGCAGCATGCATTTTGTTTCTCGGGAAGTTAGAAAAATTAATTCATTTGATTCTTTTTTTGTGCACTGGAAGGAAGTAAATTGTCTTTTACTTCCACCGATGTGAAGTTTAATTAATTTCCAGAAACTCCGTACAAATTCTTGAGATTAGAAAATGTTTTACATCTTTACAAATTGCTTAAGAGGAGAAGAGGCTGAAACGTTAAACATTATTTAGTTTTTTTTACCCTCCTCCACTAAGTCTTTTCATTTAAAATAGGAAAAATTGAAAACGCAGCAGTCTTGTGCCACACACCTTTGTAAATATTTAAAGTGCTCTTTTTGTTTTAAAAGTATTTAGCCAAATGGAACATATAGGGTTGCTGTAATATCACGACATTTTTTCCTTCATTTCTTTCTCGGGAATGAAAGATTTCCGACTTCGTAGAGTACATAAAAGTCGAGTTGTTGAAAAGCACTTTGCGAAAATTTAGGTCTAAAGAAATTTATTAAGCATATATGAAAGAAGACAAATTGTGTTTCCTTTCGATAAAAGTAACTGGTAATCATAGAAATTTTTATACTTATTCCATCAAATGACATTAATGGAATGCAAGCGATTAGATGGAAGTTTAAACGAAAGTTGGATGTCTAAAAAAATATTAAAATAATAAAAGTTGAAAAATAAAAAGAACGAGTTAAAATATAAGCTCACAGAAATAAAATTTCCAGTTTCTAGAAAGGTGCAATAAGAATACTACAATAAGAACCTTATAAAATTGTGGTTATGTCACATTTTCATTAAAGAAATATATTATAGGTTCTAACACCAATGATTGAACATAATTATATTGAGTATTTTATTATTATTGAACTATAAGCTACTTAGGAATGTGTCAAATAATGTTACCAGTTGGTCTAAATTTTCAGTATTTTTGTGAATGCATAAATAAACTAAATAGTTTTTGCATAAATAACATGCTATATTAATTTAAGGATTCATCAGTTCGTACTGAATGAACTTTTAATAGAGTAAGTATAAGAAAATTCGAATAGATTTTATATAAATGAATGAAATCTATCGAGAAAATAGAGGGTGAATATCTACAGCATTATATAAATATGTCATAGATGACCATTATATATGTCGTATGCGAATTGAGATAATCAGGCTTATTGCAAAGAGCCTGGTCATTTTGCAGACTCTTTGAAATAAACTTGGCTCTAATTAGCTAGGCGGATAGCAAAATGAACAGGCTCTTTACAATAAGCCTGATTATCTCAATTCGCCTACGATATAATACACCGATATGATTAAATACTTTCTGGAAAAATGAATCGGAAACTAAATTACCTGATAAAGGAAAATAAATACGTGCATAGAAACTACGGCTGTCTTCTGCTTATAACTGAAAATTTTCTATAATTTTTTCGACGATTTGAGTAAGGATTCATTGCCGAATGGCATCCAGTGTGTATGCGTGTGAGTTGAAGCGAAGTAGTTGAGAATGATGAAGATATATAAAGTGTGCCCAAATGAAGAGTAGACCTTAGCTGTATCGGCGTTGTATCAAATTCCAGCGAGTTAATGTGCTAGCCGATAGATGACGTGGTGGTATTCCCAGTTGCACCTGCGTTGTTAATGGCTTCGCATCAATATCCGCATTTCTGGAGAGTTGTTTCCGCAGTTCGTTGCATGATGGATTCCTCCAGATCAGCACAGAGAGCAGTTATCCAATTTCTTCTCGCAGAAGGGGAGAATTCTTCACAAATTTATCGTTGCATGAAAGAGGTGTACGGAGAGCAGTGTCTCGCACGGTGCACCATATTCCGGTGGTGTCAGTATTATGAGGCAGGACGCGTAAACATCAAGGACTTGCCACGGCTTGGGCAAACGCACGTTGTGACCAAAAATACCACAATTTTGGCTGTAGATGAGCTCATACGGCAGAATCGTCGGATCACTACTCGTGAAATTTCTATTGAACTGTCGATAAGCAAAGGAACTGTGCATCGCATAATCCACAAAAAGCGTGGTTATGGCAAAGTTTGTGCACAGTGGGTGCCCAAGCATCTGCCAGAGAATCAAAAGACGGCGAGAATGGGTGTTTGCCTGACCCAGCAGTTTCCACTTTGAAGCCACACACTCCCTTCCTACGCGCTGGGATCAGTGTATCAATATCAGTGGTGATTATTTATAGTTGTACTGTTCCACATGAACTGTAATTAGAATAGTGTTATTAAAATTTCTTTACATATAACTGTAGTCTCCTTTTCATTTGAGCACAACTTATATTTGATCTTTTCTATCTTTAATTGAAGAGCTAAAGGACGGACTTTTAGAGCAACACGGATACTGGAGTAAGATAGAAATAGGAGAGAGGGTGTTTCTCTTTAGATCACACAAAGCGTCAACAGTTCATCATATCGCTACTAAATTCTTCGACCGTCAACTGTCTCTTACTGTCCGGCGAGAGTAGAAGCTGAAGTGTGAAGCCAGTAATATCTGGTTAGCGTCGGAGGCGAGCATGTGTGCTGCCATCTGGGACTCGACCCGTGAATGAGGAATTTATAATCTAAATAGATTCGTGCGGAAAGTGTAGAAATCGCAATGTGGGTGGTTCACACTTGATGCACCATTTAAACAGTCTATAAAGATTTTATAATTTTGTTATTTATATATTTTTGGTTTAAGATATTGTAAATTTTGGGTATTTATGATGAGAAATTTTAAGTTAAACGGAAGGAGTTATGGTGAACTTGATTATGAAAATCAACTATCTTTCATTCTGATTTCTTTCTGTAAGTTTTTCAAAGATAGAGTGTATATGTGAAATGTTTAACAGTATTCAGCAGCTGAACGAGAATGGGATGTAAATAATAACATGCTAGCTGGGGATGCAAAAACATTTCGAAAAATTATGTAATTGTAGATATGAGATCGGAAATCATTTGCACAATGGGAATTTTTAAGTCGAGAAAAGAATAACTTCCAAATAGTGCTTTTAATTACAGAAAAGAAAATACAGAAGAAATAGAAGAAGTAAACAATAGTGATAACAATATACCTTTTGAACGCAACGCAGAAGCATCCAGTGATTGCATCAACAATATTGTCTACAATCAAATAAGCAATTAAGTTGTTAAGTTTTTGTTGTTTGATTGTATCTTAATTGCTTATTTGATTGTAGACAATATTGTTGATGCAATCACTGGATGCTGCTGCGTTGCGCGCAGAAGGTATATTGTTATCACTGTTGTTTACTTCTTCCGTTTCTTCTGTGTTTTCTTTTTTGTAATTAAATATCTTTTTTTTTATATTTTATTGGAAGTTGCTGCATTTTTGCGCTATTCTGTTTAATGCGAAGTTTAATTTTTAACATTTCTTGTTAAATTATTTTACTTGTACTTCCCAATAGTGCAGTTTATTGCATAGAAATATTAACTGAATTGTTAGAAAAGTGATTCATTATTTAACTCACATCATGAACTGACATTCACCTTGTTATGATACCAATTCTTTTTTAATACTAAAAGAATATTCATATATTCTTCTCGCTCTGAAAGTTTAAATAGACTCATTTGGAAATTTCAGTATTTTTCAAAAAATATATATCGGCTTCTGTTTTACTTAAATTTAAATTTCAGACGATTTTAACATAAAAAATCTGTAAAGAACCATACAACATGCTATACGAAACGTGTCGCAAATTACTCTATTAGCGCTCTAGAGAACAAGTTGATATTTTGAGTGCCTCTTGCCACTTAATGGGCTACTGTGGTCCCTGAAGAAAACGACCGACACTCCTTAAACATAAAGAAATATAAAAATGGCCGATGCTTAGTGGCAAATGAAACGTTTTTTCAAAAAAGTTCACTTTTACTGCTTACTGCAACTCCCAATTCCTAAACAGACGCGGTAAAGCCTTTGCTACTAAATTAAAACCCTTACGGCTACAAATGTTCGAAATGGTCTGAGTACTTTAAGAGATATGATTTAAAAATAGAGTTGCATCCATTTCCTACAACCTCAGAGCGGCATTTTTTAAAGCATGGAAATGACTCTGCTCCCCATTTGGAGGAAGCCTGTTTACAAAGGGGTCTTAGAAAGTGTTTATTTAGGGCTGCTGTAAATGTTATCGCCTTCGAAATAAGACCCGAATCGATGCCAGAAGTTATGCGCTATCTTCGAGGTTCTGGGGAAAATGGCAAGTTTGGCGATCAAGTTGAAGGACGAAAATTTGTGTGTAGGCAGAGAGTACATGTATTAAATGTTTATACAGTACAACCCCGGTTTACCAAACTAAAGGCGGAGAAGCCGTTTCGGATAACTTTCTCTTCGGTTAAGGTATCCGACTGGTTTTTTTTGAATAGTAACTTATATACGTTTTTTAATGCTATTTTTCAACTGCATATGTTTTAAAACTATGAAAATATTGTAAAATTAGGCTTTCAAAATAATATTTAAAAAAAAACCTGAGAAATTTGAAGAAAAATGACTAAAATATTTGCCCTACGCTAACAGCCATAGACAAAATCATATTCTAAATATACATAAATCCTTGTCGGAGTACATTTTTATGACAGTTATCTGTGTTCTACTCTAAAATATGGCTTGTACTTGAAAATAGTTTTGAGATATAACTGAACGTAGTTACTAAACTGGTAATTTTTCATAAAAAATGCTTTTCGTTTATGTTTAAGCACTTAAAAAAATAGTTGATTTTAAAATTGACCTTAGTTTTTGGAGGAAAACATCAAGCATATTACAGAAAACAATCTCAGCAAATTTCATATCAATATTTGAATAACTTTTTGAGAAATCATTGTTACGGTCGACAGTTTTCCTCAAAAATATCATTTCTCAGAAAACACATTTAAAGTTTTTATGCAACATAAAATAATGCTTACAGTTCGGTAATAAAACAGCTGTAACTCTATTTGTAATTCACGTAGAGTAAAAAGTGAGACTCTTTTAGAACGCTGGTTAAACAGGCTGCAAAAGTAAATCATAAAAATCTTTTTGATAATTTCATCAGAAACGACGATTTTAAACCAATCGGATACCTTAAACCTTGAACATCCATTACTATTTTGCATCTAATCAGGGGCGGCAAGAGGCCAGGGCAAACCGGGCAACTGCCCGTGGAGCCAAATCGGGAGTGTGAAGAAAAAAAATGGTTTAATAAACTTGTGAAATAAAGTATGTATTTTTAAAATAAATTTAGTTAATTTATTGTTCTAGATCCCTTCCATGACCTCTATATAATTTTAAATATATCTAAACATCTATTACTATTTTGCATCTAATCAGGTACGCCTCGATGCCAGGGCAAACCGGGCAACTGCCCGTGGCGCCAAATCGGGAGTGTGAAGAAAAAAATGGTTTAATAAACTTGGGAAATAAATTATATATATTTTTAAAATAAATTTAGTTAATATATTCTTTACTCCCTTCGATGACTTCTATATAATCTTAAATATTTCTAAAGTTTAAAAATTCTCACCATAGTAGAATTAAGTCCTATTTACAGTAAAACATGCATATTTCTAAGTAAGGCTTTGTTTGATATTTGGAATACGACCGTTATAAATTTTTTTAAAAAAGTACATTGGATAAGTGTGGGGGGTCGCCATATTGTTGGCTTGCCCGGTTGGTAAAACTACTTCGGGCCGCTTCTGCATCTAACTACAGTATGTGATTCAAAAATGTTTTGAGTGTGAAACGAATTTAACTTTCTTTGTAGGCTACACTTATTTTCTTTATGTACGAGTTTTCTGGTTTGTTTACTTACATTAAAAACATTGACTTGATCTGCTGGGTCTTTGAACTTCCACTTTGAAGATTCCATTGACTTAGCATTACACTGGAATTAAGCAGTCCTAGCACTTAAATGTAAATAAACAAAGCAGAAAACTCGTCCATTAAAGTTAAAATTGCATTTTTAGATCGGGCGTTCACCTCTCCGCTAGCTATAGCCCAACGCGCTTTCGCGTTCAAGATTATTCCCGTGTAGTGCAATACGTATTTTTTGGATTTGCGATTTCGGAGGCATTTCGGATCATCCCGGTTTCGGTTAAACGTGTTTTAATGCATATAATTAATTATTTATGATATATCGCAAAGATTGTTTTACCAGTCGGCAAAGACTCAGTTTCAGTCAAGAAATATGCTAAGTAAGGCTGTAAATAACTTTGTTTCAACGTCCTCAGTCTATATACAGGATGAGTTTGACCTATTTTGCCGAATGAAAGAGGGTGATAAAAGAGCCTATGGGGATCATGAAACTCTATGGCAACTCCGACCAACGCTAACGGTTTCCAAGTTATGGCGGATACAATGTTTTTGCTAAAAATCGTGAAAAATCCAAATTTAAAACGTTTTTGGCGGATATACATTAAAAAAGTACATATTCCGAAAGAGGAGTTGAAATCCTTTAAGATGACACCATTGTCACCTGGATTTAAACCCGAGTTACAAGCGCCGAAACGTTGGCGAAATGCAAAATCGAATTGTCGCCAAAATCTTTAATATTGAATACCGCAAACATCGTTCAAGCTAAAATTTGACAAATTTACAAAACACTTGTCCATTCTATCAGCTTTCGAATGAGACTACCATAAACTATATCAGTGTTTTATTTCAGGACAAATTTAGTCTTTCGTTGGCAATACATCACTGAAATCGGTGTTCGTCGAAATAGACATTCGACAAAAAGTCGCCAAGCGAAACGATGGTGGATAAATGGAATGTATGCAAATCCGCCACTATGAACTCTTTCGGATATGCAGATGTGTTCCAACCTATTTCGTTTAGTAGAATAGGTCAAACTAGCCTGTATTTACAAGAGAAAAAGAGAATCACGGATTTATCACCGAATCTCCCAAACCACTGAGACTAGAAATTTTGCAGTCAGTTGCTTCTTGGGTAGTAGGAGTTTTCGAAATTTTAGAATTTAAATTAAGTAAAAATTACCCTAAATTGTAACGTTTTCCCGTAATAAATTCGGAGCCTTTAATCGCACACAAAACAATTTTTGTATCACCTTATAGACAAAAAAATTAAGCTTTTCATTGACACCAGTTGCATTTCCATGCGACATTCTGTTTAATTTTAATTAATTTTTGAAAATATTTTCAAACGCTATTTCTAACAATGTTTGTATTGGTATCGTCTGCAGTTATTTTTTGGAGCATGCGCAGAAATGCTCCTTTACCGATTAAAAGAAAAGAAACATTATTAACTGAGAACTGATGATGGCGAATGGCATTTTGAAAGTTGTTCCTGCCGATATTTTGAGATTTAATTTGATAAATTATTTGTGAATTGCTTGTAAGTAGGTGTACTGTCTTTGTATATATTTATATTATCAAGTAAATATCTGAAACTTTAAAAAAAGGAACTTCGTAGTTGTTGGGATTCCGATGTAAAAACTCAAATTCAACTCCAGAACCGGAATTCCTACTCAAGAAAGAAGACTCAAGCAACTAATATTTTAAACATCATTATATTATGTACATAATTTACAGAAAAACAATTAAGCATAATCTGATTATGAAAATCTCGCTTTAAATAGTAAAACACAAACTCATATTCTCAGATCTCAGACGATATTCTTACAATAAAAAAAATAAAATGCTAGATTTACAAGATACAACATATAAAATTAAATGTCGTTCGCGCGCGCTTTTGCTAGCACTGCCAATTCGTTACAGTAATAGATTAATCTGGATTCTTGGTTTTTCTTTCTAAAAACATGGTGGACACGGAATAACAACATCGTCGAAATTGTTCTTACGAACAAATTTCTTCTTTTATTTCTATTCTTTTATGAATACTTTCTAATTTTAATGGTGGATGCAGATTTAATTGTTATTTGTTTATTCTTAATGATTAATTTTGTATAATTCTTAAGATTAAAATGATTTAGTTAAAATCATGATGTTATTTAATCTGCTAATTAGACGAAACCACTCATTAGGGATATTTTTTATCATTTCAATCTATTTAAGATGATAAAGATACTTAAGCTTGTTTAAATGACTTTTGTATTTAAAATTAATTGTTACGTTGACTTAATTGCGGATTTAAAAAGCAAAAATTCTGTAATTCGATGCACGTGTCCGACATGTTGTAATTTAAAGGGTTTAACCAAATCAAGCAAACAAACATTCTTAAGAAATTATTAATCATTTTTTAAAGAATTAGCTTCCTGTTGCTTCAAAAAATCGTTTGGTATATTTTTCAAAAACTACGAGATCCTAAAAATATTTCGTGCAAAAGATTTCCGCATTTAAAATAAAAATAAAGTCACAGATAATTTTGTGTTGGAATTCCGTTGAGTGATTATCTATATAAATCGAACTCAAACACCAGAATGTTTAACTAAATTTCATTTCATTCTTAAAACATTATTAATAACTTGGAAAAATTAACTTCCCGAGGTTTTTAAAAACCGTTTGGTTTACTTGATGTTTTCGATTTAATTAAACGTTTCAGACAATAAAAGGATTATCCATATATATAAAAATATTTTATTATAAAAATATCCAATATTTACACTACGCGAACAAAGTCACAGGTCTCAGCTAGTTTGCACATACGCAAGCACTTGTGCTCTTAATTTATTCGGGAACTTACAGTATTTAAGTTATGAAAATTCTGCATGGAATAGTTTTTGTACTGGCATTAATGACTGTAAAGTCATTATATAGGGCATGAGATAAATTTTGATGAAATTTGCTTGAACTGAAACATTCTATTAGCTGGAAACCATAGAAAAACACATTAAACGTCATTTAATCAATTAGGAGTAACATAAACGTTATTATAAAAATATCCAATATTTATCCTACGCGAAAGAAGTCACGGGTATAAGCTAGTTTACTCATATGCAAGCACATGTGCTCATATTTTATTCGTGAACTTACAGTATTTCAGTTATGAAAATACTGCGTGGAATAGTTTTTGTAATGGCATTAATGTTTGTAACGTCATTAGATAGGGGATGAGATAAATTTTGGTTGAAATTTGTTAGAATTGAAACATTCCATTAGCTAGAAACCATAGAAAAACACAATAAAAGTCATTTAATCAATTAGTAATGATCTAAGCGTTATTATAAAAATATCCAATATTTATCCTACGCGAAAGAAGTCGCGAGTGTCAGTTAGTTTACATATATGCAAGCGCTTGTGCTTTTAAATTATTCGTGAACTTACAATATTTAAGTTATGAAAATTCTGCATGGAATAGTTTTTGCAATGGAATTAATGTTTGTAACGTCATTAGATAGGGGATGAAAAATTTTGATTGAAATTTGCTTGAAATGAAACATTCCATTAGCTGGAAACCACAAAAAGGCACATTAAACGGCATTTAATCAATTAGGAGTAATCTAAGCGTTATTATAAAAATATCCAATATTTATCCTACGCGAAAGAAGTCGCGAGTGTCAGCTAGTTTACACATATGCAAGCACATGTGCTCATAATTTATTCGTGAACTTACAGTATTTAAGATATGAAAATTTTGCATGGAATAGTTTTGTAATGGCATTAATGTTTGTAATGTCATTAGATAGGGGATGAGATAAATTTTGATGAAATTTGCTTGAAATGAAACATTCCATTAGCTGGAAACCACAGAAAAATACATTAAACGTCATTTAATCAATTAGGAGTAATCTAAGCGTAGAATTTCTCTTTAGCTTCCTCTGAAGCAATCGATAATGAGCTCCTTTTAATGAAAGATAAATGCTCTGGCCACATCGAGTTCAGTCAGTAGAGGACTTTTTTAATGAGGGCGGAATCATTCGAATGGTTTGGCCAATATATTCTCCAGGAATTAATCGAATAGATCATGGTTGGACATGCTCGTTAGACAGGTTGCTGTTAGCCTGCCACAACCTAGTTCTAGAGCCGGGAAAAGCCCATTTGAAGGAGTAAAACAGAATACTCCATCCCCTCATGTATACCCTAAAATACTAAAATGTAATCAGTGCCTATTCTTATCAGCTTAATTCCTGATATGTTGCCAACGAGTGCCTATTAATATTGAACTCATTTTTTTGCCCACTCATGTCAAGCATTACATCATTTGGGTAAACCGGGTCTTCATTGGAAATTGAAAAAAGTCATCAAAGTTTCTGCCAGAATTGTAGGAATCGCACCCAACATTGAAAGATATTTTCTTTCAAGAAATCACCCTTTTCTGAGAATCACAAAATGTGTATATTTCGTTTCGTACTAAAAGACAAGTCATGCAAATGCAATATTGTCTTTCATCCATGTACGTCTTTATGTCATGGTTTATCGTATTTGCGGATCAAAGCTTTTCTTCACCTGCGCTATATATCCAAATCAAATATACTTAAATCATTCTTAACTGTGAATTTAAGCAGAAATACATGGCGCAGAATTTACCGTTTATTATTTGAAAAATATTACAATCCTCGTTCTAACTCTATTCTGCAAACATTTTTCTATAGTTCATACGTCACAAAATTGATTTGATCCTTTTCATACAATTCCTTTTTTGAAGCATTATAACTTTTGTTTTGGATCAGACTTTGCAAGTTTGGCTGTTGATTATTTGGTAGTAATTAAGGACGACACATGAGCCGGACCACATGACCCAAACTTATTTAACAGAAATAGACAGCAATCTAAAAATCAATAGACGACGCAGAATTTGTAATTTATTATTTGAAAAATATCACTATTCCTCGTTCAAACTCTAATCTGCTAA
>BGPR01049195.1:0-11370 GCA_013235015.1 Araneus ventricosus
GATGCCATGTATTGCTAACACAAAATGTACCATACTGTGTTAAGATCCGTAAGTCAAGGAAGAACTCTTCCACTACTGCAAGAAGTGCTCTTTGTGAGACAAAATTGCAGATCTTCATCAGTCAAAGAAGTCCTAAATGCACACTTCTAGATTCTCACAATAATAAGGCGAAACACAAAATGTACCATAATGTGTTAATATTCGGGGTAAGTCAAGGGAAGAACACTCTTACTGGTTCTTACCAAGAAGTGCTCTTATATAAAATCGCAGATCAGTCAACCGAAAAGGTCCTAACTGCTAGATTCTCTACAATAATAAGGCTAAACAAAATGTATCATACTGTGGGTACATTCAAGGTAAGCCGACTTCCACCTCATTCTTACTACAAGAAGAACTATAAATTCCAAAATTAAACTGATTTTGGTGGTTTCAATCATTACATTTGTATCAAAATGAATATAAATCGATGGCTTTAAAATGTCCTTAACACCCTGGTTTGAAGGCAAAATAGATATTATTCTTTAATACTGGCAAGAGACATTAATTTTCTCTGAAAATATTTAATGAATGCGCTTAGAGAAACGGATATTTCAGTATACATATCACGATCTTCACACAATAGAGTTCAAAATTAATTTAGAACTAATTTTGATTTATGCGAGAAAGTTTAAAACTATGTTTGCTGCTGAGTATCATAGAATTATAAACTAATAATACAAATTGAGAACATTGTTTAGGTGATGCTGGCACAATATGTGGGGCAACTTTTCGCTATTCTGTTTGGGACACTTCTTGAAAAGATTTTATTTGATGTTATTAGTCGAGGCGCAGTAGAGATTCATTAGTTCACCATATGGTATTCTCATTAACTGGTGTCAAAATGAATCTTTCCAACAACTAATGGGCAACAGATGCGAAGCTAATTGGAGAGAGAAATAAAGGAAACGTTAGATCTCTACAGTTTTCAAACGATGCAAATTTTTAGCCAGTGTTTCCGTGATTCATCATTCAAATTATGACTTCTTAAACACCTCGTATCTTCAAATGTGATATTTTAAAGGAAAATTTTCATATCGAGGATGTGGGACAGACGTTGCAGATAAGAATTGTTCAAATATTTAATTGCTGGAATTAATAAAGTATGAATAATTATGAAAATAAGGGAATTTGGCTTACATCCAATTTAGTACAAGCAGCACCATATTTAGTGCAATCACCAAAAAAATTGAGTCTCATGATTTTGGTACAGTGACATTTCAAAAAACACGATGATTTGAATGTTCACCCATCAATATATGTAGATCTTCTTTACAACGAAAGGGAGGACACCAATAAATTAGGCTAAAATATCAAATAAAAGGAACATTTTATTCGTTGTAAGAATAATATAGAATAAACTATAATTTGAAAAGTATATACAAAAAACATTTGCTAAACATTTTGTTGTTACTATTCCTAACATGCTATTAATTATTATTTTAAATAAGTACAACGGATAGGTTCGAATGGCATAAGTAAAGATCTCAAAACATCGAAAAGGAGAATATGTAGAGGACTCCTTTTCTGAAGGATCTATGCGAGAGAAACTTAAAAAAGAAGGACATTTTCCTTTAACTCCTTTTTCCTTCTTTAATGATAGATGAATCCAAACTAATAGATAAAAATTTAACATAAGATCTACTATTAAAAGAATTTAGGCTGTATTTTAGACCAAATCTGTCGAAGGAGAGAAGCATATCTCTATAAACATGTTTTCATTTTCTTCATATAAATCGGTATGATTGAAGGAACAATTTTGTTTAGTTGAAAAAAAATAATTCGCTTAGCTTTAATGTGATAAAATGTACAATGATAATTGCAAAATGAATTCATATAGTTGAAATATCATTAAATTATCGATAAGTTAAAATTTTGTGATAATAGGGAAAAATTGGGCCATTGAAAAGTTAATTGTTTTTGGCTGTGTAAAGATGGCTCTGTGATAACATATGTTCCGGAAGTTAACACCAGACTGTATAGAAATTACGAATCTAAATAGAAAATAATAATGTAATAAACAGTCTTTTGAGAAGAACATTTTGGGAGTTGTTGGTTTAGGCAGATAACATTCGAAAACTTGGTTATGCGTAATACACCAATATGCACAATTAATTTTGGCCACAAGTTGTAACTTGCCATCTTATGTGTCAGTAATAGAAAGTGTGTACAGAATGCTGCCGTTTCCTTTAATTATAAAAAAAGAAAGAAAAATTTCAAATAACACGAAATTATGAATATTTTGTAAATGAAATTTTTGAAAAAATAGTATCAAACTTTATTTACATCATAGTCATCCACCTATCAAAGTCAAGTTGTGGCAGTGTTAAATATAGAACTTTACAGACTGCTCTTTGCTGACATTTATCTATCGATTCAAATTAATGCTTCAAATATAACACCTACAATAATTATCATTATCAGCATTATGGTGGATTAACTTTAATAATATCGTCTGAGGTTCACAAAGGTTTTAACCAATACCGGAGATTAAAAAGAAAAGAAAGTTTGAGAAAATGCGCGCAATCGATCACTGTGGCGCATGCATCTATTGTTAAATAATTTAGCTTTCTATATAATATTTCTAAATGTAATTAAAAAATGCATCAATCATTCACCAAATCTTTACGACAACCACTGAGAGAAATATCAACAAGTCTGTGTCCTTTAGAAAAAGTTCTTATCTGCATTATATAAAAAACGCGCAAGGAGATGACAAAACATTTTCTCCTATAAACTATAAATATTTTATTCCCTTCTTCCTGTTTGCGTGTGGTGGTGTGAATATACAGTGGGTGGGAAGGGTCTGTGTCCCCAGTCGCCAGGGTTATGGGAAACATGGAAATGAAGAAGTGTTTGTCTTGTCTCCGGCTCCATTTTGTTTCCATTCGCAGAAAACATTTTTCTCCGTAATTGGTTTTGTATCTGTGGTATGGGATGGATTGGTACTTTAACATTATATGAGAAATAATATGGAACAAAGCCTGAATATATCCCCTACTCGGGCACTGAATAGAAGTGATTGAAAAGTAAAGTTTGTTTGCTGTGAGCAGGAATTCTAGGAAACCAATGGCATTATAGTTTTGAGGAACTATAGGAAGTGAAATTGTTAGTTAAATTATGACAAACCTGAAAGTGTTGAAAAAACGTCTACACAAAACAAAATTCTAATTACATTGTAGTTTTTTCGGTCTATAATGCAAAAGTGTTGATCAACCCTGAATCTGTTGAAGTGTGTATTTATAGAAATGACAAATTATAAATATATGGCTTTTTTAACTTAAAAAAATATATACTTCAAATGTTTTCATACCCAAAATATGGTTTATTGTTTGTTCATTAGAATAGTTCTCGACAAATAAATGTGAATAAACCATCTAATTATTATTTAGGCAATAAATTTAAAAAAATAGAATTAAAATTTTAAATAATGGTATCTCTATCAAAGATAAGCTTCTAAGATCTAGTCGTAGGAAAGTCATAAATGTCCTTGAACCTCTCAATTGTTATGGAAAATTTTCCCACTCACCTGAAATTATATTATTTTAAATGCTGCCGAGGATTTCTGCATTTCTAACCTGCATGGTGTTCCATGTCTAAGATTACATGGCTATCCAAAACGTATTCTGTTGACTTTAGTTTGCCAATAGGGTTAAATTGATTAACATCCCGTTTTAGTTGCGACCTTTCATTTTGACGGATCTCGTAATTTTGACATGACCCAGCAAATGCAAAACTTCCACGATACACCAAAGTTCGAGGGACATTTACTGGACGAATTTAACCTCCTGACCGATGCAGTCGGCGAATCTTCACGTCTTCAGTTCGAGGACATTTGACACCGACGGATCTTAACGTCACCAGACCTGTGCAATGGCGAATCTTCCACGCCACACCAGTTCGAGGGACATTTGACACCTCTCGACGGATCTTAACGTCACCAGACCGTTGCAGTCGGCGAATCTTCCACGCCAACACCAGTTCGAGGACATTTGACACTCGACGGACGTCACCAGACCTGTTACAGGTAGTCGGCGAATCTTCCACACCAGTTCGGAGCTTTGACACCGATGGATCTTTGCACGTCACCGACCGGCGTGGTGTCGGCGAATCTTCCACGCCAACACCAGTTCGAGGAGTCATTTGACACTGACGGATCTTAACGTCACCAGACCGTTGCAGTCGGCGAATCTTCCACGAACACCAGTCTTTGAGGGACATCGATATTCGATGACGAACGACGTCACCTGTGACCAAGTTGCAGTCGGCGAATCTCACGCCACACCAAAGTTGAGTGGACATTTGACACCTGACGGATCGTTAACGTCACCAGACGACCGCCGTGGTCGGCGAATCTCTTCCGCCACAACCAGCTCTGAGGAACATTTTGACACCGACGATCCAACGTCACCCAGACCGTTGTGGCGAATCTCCACCATCATCAACGAAGTTCGAGTGATTCATTTGACACCTGACGGATCTGCAGAACGTCACCAGACCGTAAATGGAAGAATCTTCCAATGACCACACCAAAGTTCGCCGACATTTTGCTTCAACTCGACGGACGCAATGTCACCAGACCGTTGCAGTCGGCGCAATCTTCCACGACATTACCACCCAAGGTCCTCGAGACATTTGACAATTCGACGATCTAACGTCACCAGACCGGTGCAGTTTGCGAATCTTCCACGCCACACCAGTTCGAGGAGATTTGACACTCGACTGATCTAACGTCACCAGACCTGTGCAGTCGGCGAATCTTCCTTGGAATCGAGAATTTTCGACCCTCCAGTCCCAAAGCCGAAGCTTTGCCATTAGGCTACCTAGATTCCCTTGGAATGTTTCAGATACAAACAAGTCAAATTGGATGTCGGTATTACATGAATTCACTTGGACTCGGAACTCGCTTTTATATCTCTGAAAATTTAAATTACTTTTAATGGAAAGGCAATGCATTATTTTCTATCAAGATGAAAATTTTTATTTGAAGAATTTCTGTATCAGAGGTACCGATAAAGAGAAAAATGACAGCTAAATTACAATCTCCTAAGATACTCAGTAATACTATGGCATTATCTGCAACTTTGCTTTATTTATCTTTAGTTTTGTAACCAGTAATAATCAAATGATTAAGTATATTTATGTGCGCAAATCGTGTTCAGATGCAAGCAGATCTATGTCTTCGTTTTGACAACATAATTCTTAAAAGTAACCTTTTTCTGCTCGATATGTATTCAAGCTCATTAAGACTTCTAAAATTAGCATTGTGTCTCAAGAACTGATTGTTTAAATTTCTAAAGGAATACACAATATCCTTCTGAAAAGAACATAAAGAAATTTCACACTCTAAAGCAAACGGTAGCATTTCCAAAGGAAAATCTGTATATCTTACTAAGTTTCTCACTTTATTGAACAGAGAGACCTAATTACTGTGCAATGATTTAAGCGACTTATAATAAAAAAATTAACATATTGTTACGAAGTTGTAAAGTTGCTTCCCTGACATGCTAATCTTATGTCAAGGAAGAGAGTTTTACAGAGGTTTTACTGGGAACGAAGCCAATAAACTCCGACCTTGATGCCCATTTTGCGACAAATTTCCCAACTTTGGCGACAAAAACAAAACTTCTAGAAAATTCATGAATTGTGGTCCTATCGCTACTAGGAGCGGAAATATCCAGAATCTTCGAGAGATTACCATATGGCGTCACTTCCTGTTGGGCAAGGTATACAAGGCAAGCTTTTAAACCAAGAGGGAATCAGTTGGAGTTTGGTCATCAATGCAAACTGGTGAGTTGATAAGACATTGGGCGCTGTTGAAAGTGCTGTGACTGATTTTTATTAGTGATCTATGCCTGTTTGAGATCCTACCTTCTGGCTTTGTTTCTATAATTTTTATAATGTAACTTTATACGAAGTAAACAAGTTTTTATAGGTGCCATACGGACATACAATTTTAAAATGTTTTCAACTGTTCTTTGGCGTTTTATTTTGGCATATGCTTTTAGATTTTATCATCTGGTTGGCGCAGTTTAGCCAAATATGCCTGTTTGCAACCTGCATGCTACGTTTCGCTTTTCTGGAATATTCGTGAAATAAAGAGACGTTTATTTTTTTTACAATCCTGCTTGATGGACTGCATTCATGTACACCCAAAAGACGATTTTTGTATAATAAGTAACATCGAAAAAGCTGTTTAAAAGTTTTGTGCAATTAAATACTGCTTGTTTCTTTTAAATGTAAATATTTAAGGGATTGCTTTCTGTATGAGAATGATAAGTGAAACTGGCAGGAAAGGCAATTTTTAAATTGTGTTAATTAAGGAATGGAGTGCAGACGATTACTTTAAAATAACAATCGTATGTAGAATTTTGCTTTGCTGATGAAAAAACCTCAAAATTGTATCACAGGCAAAAACTGTTTATATTATTTTAGAATTCATTTTTCATCACATATTTCAGGATAAAAATCATTGTATAGATTATTTAGAGCATAAAGATAATCAAATAAAATTAAATTAGCAATTAAAACAAATTTAAAAATAAATTTAAACATACACTACAAAATTTAATGTTTGTTGAAGTAGCGCGCAATGTGCGGCTGCATACAAAAAACCAAGGAAGTCAAAAATTATTCAAAGAAAGTAAAAAACCAAGAAATATACTATGAGAGAATAGAATTAAACAAACAAGGAATCCGCTCTAGTCCACTTTTTCAAGGGCTATAGACTATATTCGATATGGATTCAAATTATTTGTGAAACTTTTCTGTAGGAAGCTTGACTTACGCCTAAAAAAGCTTCTCATAACCCTAATAGCACCTATAGATAATTTACATATTCTTAATACTGGAATACTTGTCCTGCATGATTTTTTTTTAATTTTGAGAACGGTAGATCTTTTACCTTTACAGTTATTTATGATATCAACTAGCAACTCGATGTTTGTTGGAAATAATGCTAAAGAAATGAAATATTCGTCTTATGGGAGATCGGTTAACGAACGGTTCCATTGGAGAAAAATTTGCCAATTTCTTATAAGATATATGTTTTCATAGAAGAAATGACATATAACAAGTTTAATGTTTCAAGAAGTAGATCTATCATGTTCGGAAATAAATAAAATTGAAATAATGGCGAATATATCCCACGCGTCTTTCTCGTATTCTTTCACATTATGGCGTGTGTTTTGGTTAGGCTTGATTGTATAGTGTTCATGGTTGTATAATATTTATTCCCGTAGAACAATTTGGTCGAAATTTGATACATATCTATAATTTTGATGTAAAGTTAACACATGGATCTGACCCAAAATTTGAAACACATCTATAATTTCTGTGTTATAACAACATATCAACTATTGTCCATCTATCTCTTTTCGTTTTTGTGTTATCGTGTTCACATACACTTGGAGAAACATAGAGATATTACTCCGAAGAAAAGGATTCTTTTGGGCCTCAGGGATGTTTAAAACGTGGAGGTTCATCTAAATTCTTGAAGTCGACCATTTGAAGATGAAATACATCCATTTTGTATACTTTGTACAAGAGAAAGTAAAAAGCAACATTGAGATTTTTTAAAGCTGTTTAAAAATGAATGCTTTTTTATGATCGCATATTTGTTTTCAATGAAATTTTTACATACTGTAACTAATTCTATATGTACGGATACCTGCTTTCCATCTTTAATGACTATTCAAGGATATTCGCCTACAATTTTAAAGTAATATTGCGCATTACTGTAGTTCTAGTAAGTAATATACGCACGTGAAAACTTGCCTTCTTAATGTTAATCTAAAAGATATTTAAGGCATGAGAAGTATGATGCTTGAAATCTCACAGATGCACCAAGAAATATATCGATTAAACATACGCAAATAAATGCTGCGTTCTTTGTCAGATTATAACTATGAAAAGAACTAGATTTTCAAATATAACGAGAACATTCCAGAAATCTCAAAAATGCTTATAAACGCTCTGCGTCAATAATTAAAAAAGAGAAACCAATTATCTTTGTTTAATTATTGAGTCTATGTAACTAGAGATGACGAAATAGTCGGACATCTCATAGGTCATTTGTATGAGTAAATCGTATAAAAAATTCACAGAAATATATTTTTTTCGCTTTCATAAAAGAAACCGGAAAAATAATTTGCTGGGGAATTCAAGCATTCCTTTTTCTCCTAGACATCTTTTTAAGTCCAGTAAGATTTCTAAAGTTAGCATAAAGCTTTCGGAGCCAGTATTGTAAATTTGTAAAGAATTACCCAACATCGTTCTTAAAAAGACAGAAAAAGAATATAAGCCCTCATCTCAAAGCAAATAGAAGTTCTCCGGAAAGAAAAATATGTATATTCAAGTGCTTTACACGCGCTCGTCTTTTCGTAGAACAAAGAGACCTAATTGCTACTCATTGATTTAAGCGACTCGTAATGAAAAATGTACATATCGGTGGATCTGCCATCTAAGCTGAATGACGAGTTTCGAAGTTCTGTTCAATTAAGCACGTCCGATAAATCTGCTTGTCTCTTTTAAGTATGAATAGTGGCTTTTTTTTGTTTAATATTGAATTCGAAAAGCTGGTAGCACAGATAATTTTTTAATGAGTGTTAATTAAGCATTGAAAATCAGAGGATTATTTTGAGATAACGTTCGGGTGTAGAATCTTTGTATTTGATTTTCCTACTTGATTTGAAATGGGAAATAGAATAAAAGCGATCAAATATAGGAGCATATCCTCGTTTAACAAGCAAAATCACGTACGCCGATTTTTTGAAATTCCAAAGAGGAAGAAAATACTCAATTCATCGCAACCCATAATGGATATTTCTGAATTTTTTCAACATCTGATATAAACATAAGACCGCATGTTTCTACCAGATGTGAAAAGTAATTCAGAAATATCCGTTATTGGTTGCGAAATATTGAGTATTTTCTTTCTCTCTGAAATTTCAAAAAATTCAGATAGGTGGTGTTGCTTGTTAAACGACGATATAAAGATTCTATTTTGATGTATCGATTTTTAATTATTTTTATAAAAATCTTTTGAATAGGTTTTGTGTACATTTTCGATACTATGCTTGAAAAAATAGTTTTTTTGTTTTTAAGAACGGCATTACCCGATTTCTTTTCGATATATTATAATAGCATGGAATAACTTATTTTTGCAGAGATAAAGATTTTTTTCTCATGGTAAGAAAATTAAATATTTGCTTAATATTCTGGAAGGGGTCAATATTAGTAATTATCATTAAGCTTTCTGATTGGTGTTTTCCACATTTATTTACATCAACGTAAGATTACACCGAGTATAATTTGCTAATGTTTGCGGAAATGATATATGAAGTGATAGCACATGATTTTTCAATTTTCAAGGAAGTGATATCTTCAATCTAAAAATTATTAAAAACTAGCCGCCCTTGGCTACCAACTTGTTCGCCCTGAATAATGGATTCTCTGGTTGTTAAACAATTACTACGATATGTACATTTATTTCAAATTTCACTTTTGTAGTTTGATAAGACTGGGAAATATAAATTTAATGAAGATAGAAATTTCTGAGCAAATAAATTAAATTTTCTAAACCTTCTGAAGAAAAAAATTAATATTCAGTGTTTGTAACTCATTGTTTGCGCAAGGCCAAATTTAACAACAACAAACTATCTGATAAGAAAAGATGCAAAATGTCTAGGTTATTCTATATTATTTCTGTTGTCAAAATCACTTTATCTCAACCACTACAAAGCCTGAAGCGATGAATAAGGTATCATTAGACGATATTTTATACCGACTATTTCTGTTGTCAATAACCCTTTACCTCAACAACTACAAAGCCTACAGCGATGAATAAGGTATCATTGGATGAGATTTTATACCGACTATTTCCGTTGTCAATATCTCTTTATCTCAACTACTACAAAGCCTGAAGCGATGGATAAGGTATCATTGGATGAGATTTTATACCGACTGCTGACATAGAATAGTCTATGTGCAAAAACACGGATGCGCAGCTCATTTTAAAAAGCTTACCTTATAAGCATATATATAACGTATCTTAATTTGACTTCGGGCAATTTAATTTCAAGAATACAGGAAATAAAATAATTTTGGACGGGGGGAGATTAAATGTGTGAACTTTTCGTTTGGGTTTAGTAAAAGAAACTAAATATCCAAAAACAGTTTCAAGAGAAATATTAAATATTATCAGTTAGTCGGTACGGTCTCGTCGTAAAACTTTCGCCAACTTGTAGACCTTACCAGTGTGGATTTTAAGCTAAATTTGGCGGTTAATCGCCTGAAAAAAAATAGTTGCATTTGGCGGCCGTACTGTGTTTTTAAGTTTAACCAAAATATTATTTGAAAAGACCAACCTGTCAGAATTTTGAAAATAATACATTTTGTGAAGAGTAAAATATTCTTTCCACTTTTTGTCCTAGTCAATATATCTAAAAGGAAAGTAACTCGAATTATAATGAAATTAAAAATTTGTTATCAGGTTTGTTATTTGGGCTTTAAAAAGTTGACAGTGACATTCCTCTTGTCTCGAAGGTCTCGTGTGCCACAGTTCATCGTGATTGGACAAAAATTGTGGATTTGTATAGAAGTGTAATTTGTATACAAACATAAAAACTTTCATCTTTATATATATAGAAGATGAAAAAGAAATATTTGAATTCTTATGCCATTAGGAAAAAAGCTTTTCGCATGATAAAACATTCCTTTTCAACGGCAGTCTAAAATTATATAACTAATTTTTATATGCTGCAATGCCTGTTTTTCGTCTTTAATGATTATCTTATAAATTTGTGTATTATTTTAGTGTAGTATTGCACATTTTAAATTTTTAAAGTTCAATCCGACATATGGCTGATTTTATTCATAGTTTTTATCTAACATTTTATTTTTTAGCCCAGTATCTACTGGGATAACTTTGAGCACGAATGGTGTGTTGTCTCATATGAATTTGAAACAAGTAATTTATAGGAATTCAGCGAAACACTGCCTTAAATAAATGTTTTTTCATTTCTCAGAGAATAACTTTAAAATCACACACAAATAACGTCAAATAAAATCCCTTTCGAATATAATAGCAATGATCTAGTACGCTCACGAATATTAAAACATTCTTTTTGACACAACTTCAAAAAGAATAGAATCTTCATTTAACTAATTTCGCTACGGAACTAGGAATAATCAAATGATCAGCTCATAGCTCCCAAAGCTCATTAATAAACGTCAATCGTATCCAAATGCTCGCAAAAATATTTCTTCGCATTTACGAAATAATGCGAAGAAATAATTTGCAGATGAACTCAAACATTCATTTTTCTGCTCGGC
>BGPR01049196.1:0-11369 GCA_013235015.1 Araneus ventricosus
AACTTTAGTTATCAACTGCGTCATGGCGAATTTTCTTGAAATTTTGGCGAGTCATTCTGATTATTCTTACAACAGCTAATAAAAATTAAACTATTGTTTATGCGTTCATTTATGAGACAATACAGGATAATATTCTTAAGATACTGATTTGTTATTATTATTTTGCTTTAAAGTGTATTGCCAATGCTTGAGTTAATCTAAAATTACTGGATGTCTCTGATTTCATGAGAGAATTCTGGTTTTTAAATCTTTGACCCAGCTTGAAAAAGCGGACTTGATTCATCCTGGCTTTGAAGAAAATATCCCTGATTATCCGCATATCACCAGAAGAATTATTTTTCTTAACTTGAAATACACATAAAAATGATCATTTTACTACAAAGAATTTAATGATATTTAGTATCTAATTTATTCTTAATATTAATAAGCTTTGCTATACAGGGTTCCCACTTAAATAAGAGCCACCCCCTGTAACTTCATAACGACGGTAGCTTTAGTCATGAAAGTAGTGTCTAGGTATAGTAAAACGTCTATGCGCTATGCGATGAGACAATTTACATCGCCACCTGGTGATAAATTTCTGAGTTAGCGTTCCTATCTCGAAAACGGTACAAAATAGAGGAAAATGTCAATTACAATGTTTTAAAGCGTTATCAATTTATTACCAAAAGACACTTCTTGCATATTAATATTAAGAACAGAATGCTTAAATTGTACATTTTATTGTTCGCTATTTCTGTAACTGTGACGTCACAAAAAGGGTTAAATAGAGAAAAAACGATTTGTTATCTGAAAAGATACCTTTATTCCCAGTGTTCAAAGTACTCTTCTTCAACTACAATACAGATTTGTGATATTGTTTGGATTTCACTTTGAACACGTTTTAGCATATAGGTGGCGCGCTAGCACAAGCAACAGTAATACGTCATCGAAAGTCCTTCAATGTTGTCGGAAAGATCCATACACCTACTGTTTGAGTAATTTCCAAAGGAAAAGTATAATGGGGTCATTTTTTCTCGGAAAAATAACCTTTTCTCCTTTTGTTCATGTCTTGTGATGTCACAATTTTGGAAAATGCGAACAAACAAATGTGCATTTTAAGGTGTAAATGTGTTTTTTCTTCTTCGTATTGATGTGCACAAAGTGTCTTTTTGTACTAAATCGACAACGCTCTACAACTTTGTAATTGACATTTTTCCTCTATTTTGTACCATTTTTGTGATAGGAATGCTAACTCTGTAGTTTGCCACCAGGTGGCTTTGTAAGTTGTCTCATCGTATAGCGCACAGACGTTTAACTATACAAACTAACTAACAAATAAATCAGAGACGAAATTACTTTAAACTAATGACATTTATTTGTATGAAAAAAATAACTCCACTATTTTACAGCATAATTCACATATCCTAATCTTTTTGATTCAAAATCAGAATTATTACTACACATGAATAATGACAGAAAACACATAAAATAAGGAACATAATAAAAAATTATAATCAAACACAACAAGCATAATAATACATTTAGGGTCGACCCAGATTATATAAGAGAATTTTAATTCAACACCTCATCCACATTCAAAATTTAATTAGCTTTACTGCATCCTCAGCATTAATTCAATTTAATTTTATCTCATTAATATCAAGCTCATATAAAAGAAATTTTTAGATAGTGGCCACTAACAGTTTAATTATTAATTTTTATCTCTACCTAACTTAATCTATATTTTGATTCATATTCTTGTTAATACTTTACCAACTCACCCTATTATTATACTAGTTTACTTTTCACTAATTAACAAATATGACTATATGCATGAACATTGTTTCTTCCAAATAAAACACACGCTTTTAAAAATATCATACTGATCCATAAACTGACAAATAAAAAAAAACCTTCTGACAAATATCGATAAAATCATGTCTTGCTTTTACAAATAAATGTTGATAACATGTACTAATAATAAACTAACTTCTTAATTTCAATTGACATGAATCCTTATTTACCATTTTTTTAAACAGTACAGTATTGCTAAATGTAAGGATATATATATATATATATATAATACAGACTCACATGGATGGGACTTGATTAGAGATATCTTCAAATTTATATATAAAAAATTTAATTTATCTCCTAACACTTACAATAAGAAAGATATTGAATACTGTACATTCCTTTTTATGAACAAAAAGTATGTGTGTGTGACAGATGTAAATTTTCTGCTATATTAGATAAACATATTAATTGCTTCCCTAGAAAAATTTTAAAATTAAACGTGCATTTAAATATAACAAACAATTAGGCAGAATGATTTTTAACTATAATAATATTAAAGAAAGTAAGAAGAGTGATGATTGCAACTATATAAAATATAATGATTTCTTGAATGAAGATAATGGACATGTAATTACTGGAGATTTGAATATTGTTAGAAATGAACAACTTAGACAGTTAATGAGTAAAGGTACAAAACATTGTATGGCTATAGCTAATAGTAATGAAATTATTAAAAAGCAAATTAAGAAAGATATTGAGAAATTTATTTTAAACATGGCAATTAAATGTAGTCTGCCATTAGAGGCATTTAATGAATTTAGATAAAAAAAAAACTTTATTAGATCTTTTTAACTATAATCTTAGATCTAATGCTTATATTAGATATCCTGATATTAAAAAGCAAATTCAAGAGTTGCAAACAGAATTTGTAATCTATACTTATAAAAGGCAATGTTTCTGTGTGTGTGTGTGTGTGTGGTGTGTGTGTCTGCGATGTCCAGACGAATCTATCGCACTTACAGCCATGAAATTTGGCACACAGGTAGTCGTAATGGTGACTGAATGCACCTCGAAGCCGAAATTTTAAAATTTAATCTAGAAAACTTTTTATTTAATGTTTTGTGTTGTTTTGGGTGATTTTTCGCACTAATTTCTCAATAGCATGATTTTGGATAATTGTACGACAAAAATAGATACACCATCGGAAAGAGCATGCGATTTCCGTTCTAATGAAGTTAGTTTTGAATTTTTAACGTAATTTACTGAATTTTGAGAATTTTTTTAAAAATAGTCACTTTTCAAAAATAAAATTTTCCGGAATTCTTGAAACTCTTTCATCCGATGTTCTAATAAAGATATCATTTTCAAAAATTTTTGGTAGTAAATCAATTATTTTTCTCTGATTTAAAACAAGAACGGTTAAAATATTTTATTTCTTCGATTTTAGATTAATTTATTTCTTGATGGGATCAGAGAATTTTTTTCGATTGCCGGCATTGAAGAAGCAAGACGTTTCTCACTTTTTCGCCTTGGCAAGCCATCTGGCGGGAAAAAAACAGACGTGATTTATTCCCTTTGTTCTCAAGCAATAACGTTCTGACTATATCTTTAGTTAGAGAAGACTGGAAAAAATCAAATTAATTTCAAGGAGCTATTTACGTAATCTAGCTTCAAAGTTTAAACTTGAAGTGGAAGATTTAATCTCTCTTTTTCTTTTCTTCTTTGATTCATTTTGGATATATTTAAATACTTTAGAAATTATGTTTGTCTGTACCTTTCGAGGCGCATTCTTCCATTTGAAATCGTTTAATATTTCATTCGTTTTCATTCCTTAATATTTTACCTGGTTTATAGGAATCAATCTTTTAAATCCTAAAAAATTTTTTTCGAAAATATCGGTTGATTTGGTACTGTAATTTCAATTTGAAATCATTTCGTTGAATGACTTTAATTCAAAGTATCTAATGTCACCAATTAACTATTTTAAAGAGGATCAAAACATTTTAAGGCGTCATCCTGACTGAATTATAATTGTTTTTACTCATTTTGATTTCTATAATTTACAATTTCATTGTCGCTTTAAAAAAAAACGTATCTTCAGTTAATATCATTGTCGCGAAGAGAAATAAGCGATCCAAATCAATAATATATATATATTTGTATTGATTTTGTTTCCAAATATTTATTTTATGTCATTGTGGGCTTTAAAAAGCATTTTGTTGAAATTCATGATACCACGGGCAACGCCGTGCGGGTACTGCTAGTAGTTTATATAGACAAAGTGCCCAGTAATTTTGCTATAATATGTAAATATTTTTACAAAAAAAGTACTTAATGATCATATTAGTAACAGCGATATTTCTGAAGCGACAAAATTAGGTGACAGAGAAATTTCTAATAGAATTCATGCCTTCCATAAAAAACTGGGAATTAATTATATTAAAAAAGATTATCCTCACATCTTTCTTACTTCAAAATTTCACAAGAGTCCTCTTAAATTTAGAAGCGTTACTAGTACATAACAGTAAATATACATAAAGATTTTGATCTTAAAAAACATATTAGCATTAATAATTTTAAAAATCTTATTAATCTTGTTCTAAAAGAAAACTATATCTTTTTGATAATAGGATTTTCCACAAATTAAAGGATTGCCTCAAGGAGGTCCAGCTAGTAATAGTTTAGCAAATATTTACCTACATTACTATGAGAAATACTTTACAAATTATAACCACAGTATATTTTTCCGTTATATAGATGATTTGATATTATTCAATAAAGAAATAGACCTTAAGCCACATATTAATTTCTATCCTGATTGTTTAAAACTTATAAAAACTAATGACAATGAATTAGCTGCAGAATTTCTAGATCTAGATATAAAAATTATAGATAGTAAAATTGTAACAGATATCTTTATCTTTATATCTATAAGAACATTTAATTTTCAAATTAATAAATTTCTTTTCTGGGATAGTAATCTTAGCATTTCTGTCTTCAAGAATTTAGTGAAAAATTATATAATTAGAAATAATAATTTAGTAACAGACAATGATAATAGAATTAAGAACATAAAAATTTTTTATTGTTATGCAACGGTTTATGGAATACCAAATATTTTTTTAAGAGTTTATATAGATAAGAAATATTTAGGTCATTTAGAATACTGCATTCTTATTGGTATTTCATGGAATATTTTAATTCTTTGCTGGTAGGTTTGTGTTTATTCATATTTTACATGTAATGTGTAATTTTTTTTCTAATTTGGTTCTTGTTCTACTGGTTTCAAATTTATTACATAGATGGCGCCACGATTTTTAAATTGAAATATTTCTTATAATAGACAGTTTTTCCAATTTTCAAATATTTTCTAGATAACTAAGTGTATTATATTTATTAACTGGTTTTGAGATTTTTAATTAAAGTTCTTACTAATTCTTTAATTTCATAATTAATTATTCCATTTGGTCAATTTTGTAGTTTCATAGTTGGAAATCTTGTTGTGGCAATATGTGATGTCAGTACAAGTGGCGGTATATATTAAAAGTGTTGAATCCTGGTAAGGATAGGTAGAGACACTGATTATTTAAAGTTTAATGAATAAGTATGGGTATTTTATTGAAAGATGTATTTATTGTTTTTAGTGCAATATAATAGTGCAATATATTGTTGTTTTACATATTTTTATCTTGAATTTTAGTCCTTTCCATATAATTATGTTTTCTAGTTAGGGTTAGTGTATAATTTTTCTTCCTAAATTCTTTCATTTTAGGGTAAATTACCCTGTCTGTTTTTTCAACAACTATAGTAACAGGGATGGTTTGTACAGCAAAATTAATTTAATCTGGCTTAAGCTTGTCCACAGCCAAGCTGCTATATTAATTGTTGAAAACTCCACATATATGGATTGCCTTTTTTCAATACTTTTAATAATAACAGAGTTTTTTACATGTTGACATAAATCTTTAAATTTAATTTTTGTTCATGGTATCTACAGTATTTTCAATTCTTTAGATTTTGTTTTAGATTTGGCTGTATTGTTTAAATTATGAATTTTTAGTACAGGATTGGCTTCATCATTTGTCTTGTTTACTTTGTTTATGTAAGATCATATATAGCAAGTTATATTTAGATTTATATTATATATATATAGATATATATGATGCATTACATTGCCAACTAACTTTATCAAAACTCATGTTATAGAAACCTATTTACCTTATTTAAAATACAATTTCAATTTAATACATCTGAAAATAAATACGTCATTTCCAAGCTTCATCCCCAGCTTAATTTCCTTTTTGCATCAGGAATTCATATACACTCATGTCCATAAATTAAGGATAATGAAGTTCAGGCAAAGAAAGAGACAGAAGCAAAACAAATTTGACTTATTTGTAAAGTCTATTTATTAAACAAAAGGTAAAGAGCAAAACAGATGCTATATGTTTGACATAATTAATAAAAATTGCGATTTTTACTCCCTGGAGCAAATTTCAAAAAAGAACCTATTTACAAAAAACAGTATAACATGGTTAGTATGATGGTTAATACGGAGTATGTCTCCCGGACGATGCAATACAGGCCTTACAACGGCTAGGCATGCTGAGTATCAAATTATCAATCTGTTCTTGGGGAATATTACACCACTCATCAAGCAATGCCCTCCGAAGTTCCGGTAGACAGGTGGGAGGGGGTTGACGGGCTGCAATTCGTCGGCCAAGCATATCCCACACATGCTCTATTGGATTCAAGTCCGGTGAGTATGCTGGCCAATCCATACGGGTGATATCCTCCGATTGAAGGCATTCGTCTACAATGTTTACACGGTGAGGACGGGCGTTGTCATCCATAAACAGAAATTCAGCACCCATGGCGCCCCGAAGCAAACATACATGTTGTTCCAGAATGACATCCCTATAGAAGTGGCCTGTCATCGTTACACTCTGAACATGCAGGTCAGTTCTGGAACCAAGAATAATTTCTCCCCAAACGAGCCATCCTGCACCACCGTAACGGTGTCGTTCAGTGGTGTTCTCTTGGTGGTAACGGGTGCCTCGCGCTCTCCATATGAAAGTCCAGCGAGAATCAGACTGCAAACTAAACCTGGACTCGTCGGAAAACATCACACATGACCACTGTTGCGGTGTCCACAATGCATGCTCTCTATTCCAGGCTAATCGCAGGCGACAGTGAGTTGCGGTAAGTGGAGCACATCTGACAGGCCTACGACATATATATATACGACATATAGGCATATAGACCAATGTGCCCTAAGCGTCTGTACACGGTCTGCCTTGAAACTGTCGTACCGGTAGCTGAAGAGAACTGACGAGACAGGTCTGATGCTGTGCTCCGTCTGTTTCTTTTGGCAGTAACTGCCAAATACCGGTCCTTATTCGGCGTTGTAACTCGGGGCGACCTGTGCTGTAACATCTACTCACATTACCATCATCTTGGAATCGTTGCCAAAGCCTGGGGTTGACACTCTGGGCGATTCCAAGTTCCTCGGATACTTCCAGCTGGGTACGTCCACATTCCAGTCGTCGGATAATTCTACCACGTAAAAAATCATCCAAATGCTTCCTTTGTGCCATAACTATGGGGTTATTGCACTGAAAGGCTTTTAAAGCGCTTGTGAACAATTTTACTTTTTTGCCACCATTCCTTATATACCCCTCTCTTACACTCTCGTCATTGTGACGTACTATCCGCGCCATCTGGTGGTTTCCTGTAATTTGCATATTCTTCTTCAAGATGTGTGTGATAATTCTACAGGTGAAATTTTTATTTTAGAGTTAAATTTCTGTGCGATTCTGAATTATCCTTAATTTATGGACATGAGTGTATATCGATTTAAAATAAATAGGACAGATTTCTTACTGGGAATTTAATGTTAAGTAACCTTTAGCAGAGTCATATCAATGCTAATTTATCTACACATGCAACACAGCAGAACAATCCTGCTCATTAAAATATGATTCTTTTATATCTGATAAAAACCTAAATCAAAAAATCCAAAATAGTAAATTAAAGACTTATCTGTATATAGAAGCACCGCGTGAAGAAACCAGGAACACATATCCTTAATGTAAATTGTTCAGTCTGTCTGCACCAGCACGTAGGATCTGACAGTTATTTTATGGACCACAGGGTTAATGAATCCCTATTTCACAGATGTTGCACTGATGGTTTATGTAGTAAAAATGAAAGGTTTCGCAGGATCTGGCAGTTATTTTATAGAGCAAAAGATGTTGCACTAGGGGTTCACGTAGTACATAAACACAGCGAAAAGAAGTCTCGCAGCAGGATATCCTCAGTTCAGGACAGACCGTACATGGCGGAGCGCAAGTTTTAAGGTCGTGGGAATGCTCGGTTCAACCATGTTTCCGATTAGGCAACACAATGAATGGTCCGACTCCGGACAGTCCGAAAGAGGGTCCAGCAAGGACCGATTTCACTGCTTTCCATCCATTTTAGCTGCTCAGAGAGCCAGCTCAGCAGATTCAATGGTCCCAGAACACCGATGACGATAATTCGCGCTCTTTAGGCCTTTCTTAGCTTTCCCACATCCTTCGCCTAAAAGGGCATCGCAGCACAGGTGTATCAGACACCACGGCCTCGCCCCACCGAATCCCGCAGCTCCAGCCCGGTCCGATCTTCTTTTTGCAGCAAAGCTCTTGAATCCGGCCCGAGGGCCAGGAGGGCCCTCTTCCTTTCTTCAAAGCCAAAGCCTTCCCTTTTCCAGCCTTTTTCCATCTGCCGAAAAAAACCAGAATTTTATCGCCAGGAAAATAAGCCACCCCCGATTGGCCAAGGGTTTCCAGAACCAAATTCTTATCACCAATTTTTAGCCAATTAGGAATGACAAAAACAACCGCTCCAGACGCCCTCTAGGTGCATGAGAAAATGTAACCGCGACACCTCGTTGACATCTTTATTAGGATCTCGAATCATAGGTCACGAAAGAAGGGTGGAATTTCCTAGAACCAGGGCCCTAAGACGAAAAAACACCCATCAGCGGACTTTTAAGAACTGTATACAAGACCCTTATCAGGGAAACAGGGATTATTCAGAAATTTTCTTCACTGCATTTTGTAAACATCGAAATATTTTTCCCAGGGTCAGAAAACCTACCAGGAGGGATTCAAATTCTTTTCGCTGGGGTCAATAAACTTTTCGAAACGTTGATTCGTAAAGAGAAGAGCCAAGTTGCAAAAATGAAAAGAGATTCCCTTAACAAACCCTGTTGCATTCGTACTTTCTTGAAACAAATAAAAATTTACAATATTATTATTAATGGTTTATCATCAGATTTTTGCTACTTATAGAAACACGAATAACTTTTAAAATTCCAAATTTATCAAAACAAAGCCGAAAGAAAAATGATAGAATTCAAATAACTTTGAGCAAATTCTTGAGTTTAAAATTCAATACAACAATTTATTATGTACAGAAAGGGACTCTGCTTATCCGATGGCTGGTAGTGGGATTTGTACAAAGAAATTATTTAGATTCTTGGTCGAACCTAATCCCTCCAGACACTCTAGCATGGGCCTCCAGTTTCCAAGAAATCACACATAGCGAAGGAGTGGGGGGGGGGAGTGAAATTTCACAGGGATATTCCAATTATTCGGGCGATTGCCGTACATTGCTTGAAAGTGCGTATCAACCGTTTCTTGCCCTTCAGAATTGAAAGAGAGTGAAGAATGTAGTGGAAATTGAAGTAACTAAACGAAGATTTTGAAAGAAATGATTACAGGGTGTCAAGAGAAGGAAAAAAACAATTTTTTTAAGTTAAATGGTAAGCAAACTGCTGTAGTCGTTGAAATTATTCTTGCAGGAGATTAGTGAGTGAATTCAAGAGTTTTTAATAATATGCTTCTTTGTATTAATAACAAGTGTCTTCACCAGGTTACGCTCCTATTAACTATTAAAAAACTGTTAAAAATTGCAAGATTATGTTCTTTAAATGTCTACCATCACCAGCAACTGCATATTGCAAACGAAATACGAAATCAGCAGCGACATTTTTCATCGTTTCCAGAGGGCTGGCTGAACAATCATGACTGATGATTTGTTCCAGTTCCGTAAGCTCTGTGGAATTTTGTCGATACACTCATCATTCAAGCGCTCTCACAGGGAAAAGAAACCTATATGATACGGGATCAAGTACGCACATTGGCCAAACTATAACCTTTGCAATCCTGACGCAGTTACCAAAATATTCCTTTATGGCAGCGAAAACCTAATTGAGCGAAAAGAGGAACACATCATTTAGTATCTTCGGGCAAAGAGTTTTAATTCTTCAAAGGTAGCTGAAAGGTGATGCAGAGCCAACTGGCCGCGACATTCGGAGCCAACACAAAGAAGCGTTTTTACTTCTACCTTTACACTTCATTCTCCTTCATAGCTGTCATAGTTTGCTTACTATTTCATTTTGAAAAACATCTGTGTCCTTTTCTGAACAACCTGCGTTTAATTATTTCATTTACCATAATGCTTTATTAAACGACTATTTCTAAATAAGTGTCAGTGTTGGCTCCAATCAGTCCAGAGGAAACAGCTTATCCGTTTATGGCAGGATTACGGACGGACATGCGTATGATTAACATACAGATGAAGGTTTAATGATGTATTATAGAAAATGTTGCAGAGATGGGATTTGATACGGTCGCCTTCGCGTGCCAATTAAGATTTTTGAAAGGTCTTGCCACCTGCGCACGGTCAATCACTGGCTTTGCGGTTTTTTCCCCACATCGACTCAGCCTCTTCAAAGTGTGTAAAGCTTGTCTCGAGTCGGCGGAAAGAAAAATTTCAATACGAATGCAATACAAATAGCTATACAATAATAAATACAATAATACGATACAATATAATGATTTCAGTACAAATGCAATACAATACAAACAACATCCCACTCGGTGGAAGATAATTTCATAACAATAAGCAAAAATACGTAATGAATAAATAAACATACAAACAATACACAGTAATATAATAAAAATAAATAAATAAAATTTATAAAAATATGCATAAGAAAAAGAATTTAAAAAATTGTAAAAAGTACAACCTCATCCAACAGGGAATAGGAACAAAAAGTGCACACAAAAGCATGCACCAATAAACCCCACTCGAAGCTTGTAATACAATTCAAGTCAAAGATATCCTGTCCTCGGCGGCTTCTGGTGACGTCACGTCATAGGTATCGCTGAGAGCCATCTGACGGTGACTGAGGGATCAATTTCACCATAAGTTTATTGAGACTGTATATTTTTCTAAAGCAAAACAAAAATCAGATTTCCTAATAATCTGCAGATTAATATACAATCACTGTTTGATGAAGATCGTTCCAGACATAATATGTGATTAGAAACATGTATCTCCCTATCCCCAATTCACAGAAGAAGTTATGAAAATTTATTATTTGCATTTTGTTCGGAAAAATGTCTTTTAACACGTAATTGTTCGGAGTGAAATCTAAAGAAAACTAGTTAAATTCAATAATTTTAGATAAGTGAAAGCAGAATTTTTGTTAAGGATAACATTCTTCATTAAGAGGCAATACACTCTCTAAAAAATTAAAAAGA
>BGPR01049197.1:0-11369 GCA_013235015.1 Araneus ventricosus
AGAAATTGTTGCCGTTGAATTAGTTAGAGATCATATGTCGAATTCTGTGAAAAGAATTAGACAATGAATGGAATATTTGTGAGTCCATCGATTATTTAGAAAATGATGGAGTTAAAAAATGGTGTAGTAAAGGGTAAGATGGGTGGAATTAACAAAATGGTGTAAAATAGAACGTCACAAAAATGAGAACTTTTTATACAAAGCTCTCTATACAGCTGCCCGAAAACTTTGGTGAAGCAAAAGTTGTTTACCGGTTCAAAAGTCTTGGAAATGCTTATTTATGAGACAGATGATGCATTAATACTTATATCCAGGAGAATTCAGGTAATTTTTGGTAGGAAAAGCCAGCATTTTCATAAATACCTTGGAAATACAAACATTCATCAATTTTCTTCAATTTAATGTGCTCTCTAGAAGAAATTTATCTGAAAATTATTTAATTAATATTTCATATTCTTACACTAGTGCAAAAAATTTTCCCTTTTAAAGTAAATGTAATTTTCTGGTCTTTTTGTTGGAAAAACAAGACCCCGGGCCTGCGAGGCCCGATGCGCGTAATCGCGGGTTAACCTTCAGCGAAACACATTAAGTCAGATTCTTAACATCTTCAAAACATAGACGACAGAACTTCATTTAAGAGAAAGTTTGTAAAACTTAAAATACAAGAAGCTAACAAACTGGCCATCTGCAGCAAATGTTAGGAAAAAGTAAGGCAAAGGAAAATTAGTACATGGGTAATTTTATTTAAGGTTTAGACGGTAGAATTAACTTTAATTGCGCAGTAAAATGACATAAATTGAACACAAAAAAGCATGTAACTTCTTAGAGTATATTTCTGACTATTAGCAGAAGAAATGAAATAAGATTTTTATTTTAGAGATTAACAATACATGCATGCGTATTAAATACTAGAAACTACTCGGATTTATCTGAAAATATTTAATTTAGAATGCAATATTTTTCTCAAATGAAAATCATTACTATTCAAATATAAGTTAAAGTAGATTTATAATACTGTGATGTATTTCAGCATAGCATGAATAATGTGAAGCCTTCTTTATCAAAAATAATATATTTATTGGACGTCTTTCACAGTACAAACATGCAAAACAAACAGATACACTTACATCACAAACTTTACATCACTCACTTCTAACATCAAATTCCACGTTCAATTCATTATTCTTTTCCGTTGCTAGGCAAAGGCAACTTTAGCAAAAGACAAATATTTCTTTTCCACACTATTTTTATAACCTTTAGAAAAGAATTAATGCCAAATGATTTTTTTAATTATTTCTTTTTCAGCCAAACGATATGTTTAAATTAATTTCTTTTATGAACAAACGATTTTTTTTAATCTAATTAATATCTTTTCTTTAAATATTTCAATAATTCTATATATATATATATATATATTCGTTACTATTATTACAATACAAATTATTATTTCATTTCAAATTTAAAAAGAAATATTTTTTATTACCTGATATAAAAATGTCTATGTAAGTGCAGCAAAACGTTACGACAAAGCCAATAGTTTTAATCCAAAAGTAAGGCATTTTGCTTGAAAAAAGATTTCACTGAAAATAGGAATTGAATTAAGTTTATTTTTCAATGAACGTTTCTGAAAATGGGGTCGAGAATTACGAATGCTCAATAACTTAAAAAGTATAATTAAAATAACGCGAATTATTAAGATGTTATATTTATATTGAAATTGTGTGTGTGCAAATATAATAACTAATATTAGATAATATATGTTATTGTATTTAATATATATTATATGGTAATAAGAATGTAACATATTCTAAACATAATAATTATGCTTATTATTAACAATATTACACTGAAGAGCCAGAGAAACTGGTACACCTGCCTAATATTGTGTTTGGCCCCCATGCACACACAGAAGTGCCGCAACACGATGTGGCATGGACTCGACTAATGCCTGAAGGTATCTTGGAGGCAATTCACGCCATTCATCCTTCAGGACAGTCCACAAATCCATAAAAGTGCGAGGTGGCGGAGATCTATTCTCAACAGCATGCAGCAAGGCATCCCGGATATCTTCAATAATGTTCATCTCTGGGGATTTAGGTGGTCAGAAGAGTATTTCTGGAGCCACTTGGTAGCAACTCTCGACGCGTGGGGTGTCGCATTGTCCTGCTGGAATTGTCCAAATCCGTCGAAATTCACAATGGGCATGAATGAGTGTAGGTGATCGGAGAGGACGCTTAAGTACCTATCAAAGTCGTCTCTAGACGTTTCAGGGGTCCCATATGACGCTAACTGCACACGTCCCATACCATCACAGAGTCTTCACCAGATTGAACAGTCCCCTGTTGACAAACAGGGTCTATGGATTAATGATGTCGTCCCCATACTCGTACACGTGCATCCGTCCTATACAATTGGAAACGAGACTCGCCAGACCAGGTAACGTGTTTCCAGTCATCAACAGTCTAATGGTAGTGTTGTCGGGCCCAGGAGAGGAGTAAAGCTTTGTGCCGTGCAGTCAGCAACGGTACACGAGTGGGCCTTCGGCTCTGAGAGCCCATATTAATGACGGTGCGTTGAACAGTTCGCACTCTGACACTTGTAGATGCCCCATCATTTAAATCCGCGGCAATATGAGGAAGTGTTGCACGTCTATCTTTTTTAAGGATTCGCGTCTCACGTCAATGGTCCAGTTCTTTCAAGGTCTCTTTCCGGCCGCACCGATGGCGGAAATTTGATGTTTTACCGGATACCCGATATTCTCCGTACACTCGTGAAATGGTTGTACGCGAAAATCCAAATTTCATCGCTACTTCGGAGATGCTATGCCCCCATCTCTCGGGCGCCGATTATAACGCCACGTTCAAAGTCACTTAAATCTTGATAACCTGCCATTGCAGAAGAAGGAACCGATCTAATACATTTGTCAGACATATGTTGTCTTATATAAGCGTTGCCGACCGCGTCGGGTTACGATGATTGGTTGCATACCCCCGTTATTTGCAAACGTACGCCTGTACCAGTTTTTCTGGCTCTTCAGTGTATTTTGAGCTAAAGTCCCAGTTTAGTTTTGCATATGTTACCAAATGATATGGAAAAATTTCACTAAATAAAGTCCAACAGAAAGAAGTTTATTTGTTTTTTTAGAGAAGATCTAGATTTGAAAAGAGTTTTCCTTTTTTCATTGACACTTGATTCACAGTCTTACACTGAATGTTTAATGCACCACGGTTTTAGAAATTTTAATTAATTAGAAATTAATATAATTTTTTGCCGTTTTTCCGGAATAACTTAAAAACTTACACCCAGAAACACTATTTCCATCGCATTAAATATCAGGAAGCTTCCGTTCGTATCAGACGTTTGGTTTCCGTGGTATTTTTATCAGGTTTTTTAAAAAAAATAAAAATTAACTATTATTTTAACAGTGCCTTTAATGTGATAAAAATATAGTCATTTATATTATATTTCCTCAAACCATTCAATCAAATCTTTTGTTGTTAAAGATAAGATAAAAAAAAAGCTTTCTTTGGAAATAAACAACAGATTCTAACTTTCATTTTTATTTTGTTGTATGCACTAGATGTAATATACCTTTAAATAAACTTAATGCGCATACCCAGTTATATAAATTTTAAAGTTGTATAACTAAGAAAGAAGTAGTTAGAACTAGTAAAATCTAAACAACAAGATTCGCATCATGTTAGTAACTCTTTAGAGATGCTGGGGGCTCTACGACTGCTGCTGGCTATAATTGACTAAAAAAATTCTTCTGCGTATGAATTCTGATTGTGCATCAATACTGCTGTTCGTTTCAGAAAGCCGCGAAAACCATATCTGGACGATTATGCAAACATTCTTAAAATGATGCCAAGTCGCCAAAGCTAATGCATGCATTATTTGCATTAGTTTTGGCGACTTGGTGCCTATGAAGTGCAGCGGTCAAGGTCTTGCTTTGGCAATCTGGAGGCGTTTTAAGAGTGTGTACCAACTTCTAGATTTCAACCAATTCAGCAATCTCTAAAATCCAAAACTGCGATGTAAATAACGAAAGAACCTGTTTTACTTTCGATATGTATGTCCTGATGGCATAGTCGCCAAGGCATCCTATTTCTAACCCAACGTTGAGGGGTTCGACACTCGAGTGACAAAATTCGTCCCCCCCCCCGCATATGCTTTCCATAATTATCTCTTCCTTTGAGTCTCACTTAATAGTTTAATAGTGGTTTATGGCGAATGGCAATTTTTAATCCTTGAAAATTGGAAAGAATTTTGAAAGATTATATGCATATATTTCTTTGTAATGATATTCCTTAATAAATTCTCTTAATTTCTTACATGCATTAACTAAGAGGCATAATTTCCATTTTCATCACGCCATATCTGACAGATTTACGGGGGCTGCGGCCCCAATGAACCTTAACCCTTCTCATCAACTACGAAGACAGAATGCGCCAATTTGGCGGGAAATGCATGATGTGCGGATAACGGTTCGTAGATGCTCTGCGCAGTATCAGCTAGTGTTATAATTATAATTTGCAGGTCAATTTGGTTCGTTAGTGTTAATTACTGAAGTAAGAAAAGCGTTTCGTTAATGCAGTTTTTAAAGTCCATTAAAAAGTATCCGAGCTGTTTTCATTGCTGGAATTCTTGAAGCGTTGAATTTGAACACAATACATTATTGTATTTAATGATGCATTCACTTTAAATTCATTTTAGTAACGTTTGTATAATGGGTCTTTACGATCATTTTTACATCATCTCCAATATTCCGATATATATACAGGGTACCAACTAAAGTCCCTTACACTCCTTCGCTTTAATTTCAGAACGACTACAGCCATAAAAGTGGTGTCTATGTAAAGTAAAGTGGCTTTACGCTACGTCATGAGACCACTTACAGCGTCACTTGTCGGCAAACTGCGGAATTATTGTTCCTATGTCGAAAACGGAACGACAAAGGGAGGAAAATGCCAATTACAAAGTTATAGAACATTATCGATTTATTCCAATAAGCGTAATGGTGATTAATACCCCTGAAATTTCTGAGCTCTCACTTAACCTTCTGAATTCCAAGCTATAATTATAAAAGGGTGTCTAGGTACTGTAAGGTGGGGCGTATGATCTACTTATAGCGTCAACTGGTTGCAAGCTGGGGAATTAGCACTCTCGAAAATCTTACGGTATAGAAGGGAAAATCAGTTACAAAGTTTCAAAGCATCATCGACTTAGTGCAAAAAGACACCTTGTGGACATTAGCACTAAGACTAGAACACTTAAAATACACATTTGTTTGTTCGCGATTTCCGAACTGTGACGACATAAGAAGTGGATGAAAGGGAAAAACGTTATCTTTTGGATATAAATGACCCCAATTAAATTTTTCCTGTGGGGATACCTCAAACAGCAGGTTTATAAATCTCCACCTACGTTGCAGGACTTCCGACGATGTATTTAGTGATGCTTGTGCCAGCATGCCAACTGATGTGCTAAAAATTGTGCATATTGAAATTCCAAAAAAAGTTCCAAATGCGTATTATAGCTAACGGAGAACAGTACGAACACCGAAAATAAGCATATCTTGTGATTATAAGATTTGTTTCCAACACGTTTCGTTATGTCAAATGTTGGAAAAAGTGAACCTATGAATGAAAGTTTCAGCTTTCTGTTCTTGGCATTGACAAAACAGGTAGCTAGTACAAGGTACCATTTTTGTACTAAATCAATTATGTTCGACAACTTTGTAATTGACTTTTTTACCTATATCGTTACATTTTCTAGATAGGAAAGCGAATTGCGCAGTTTGTGGCTATGTGGCGCTGTAGGCGGTCTCATGGGGCAGCCCATAGTAAACATTGCTTTAACTCGCATTACTATAAACATTACTTTATTCTCTACAGTTGAAATTTTCTCAAATTTAGGGGGGTAAGGGACATTATGGATATAAGACTTTTTTCTGCTCTTAAACAATTCTACAGAGTAAGAGCTCTCTGTAAATAAAATTCTCTTAATTCAACGCAAAACAACTGAAAATATACGAGGAAAAGATTTAAGGGTTGTTTCATTATATGGTGAAATTAGAAAATTGCATGTTTTCATAAAGCTTCGTTCTACTTTTTACATTGTGTTAGACAATTAGATACTTTTGCATTGAATCTCATAGCTATTTTTTTAAAAAATTCTAAGAAAAATGTAAGCCAAAATATATGTGTCAATATCAAACCCAAAATCAAATATTTTTACTTTTGCTTTTATTTATAAAAAGTTTCTAAATGTTGCGGAGATAGTCAAGAGTTTCGTAGAATTTGCTGTGCTCTTTTTTCATTTTGCAATATTTAGGTGATAATTTCATGATTAAAAATAAAAATTTTATCTTTTTCTAGCATTTATAAATGAGATGCACAAATGATTCTACTTCAGTAGTAGACTAAAAGCTACTCAGACACTTACAACTTATATATAATGAGCAGAAGGGGACAATTAATTATCAATTCACATGAAAGCAGCTTAATTTGAGAGGCAAATTCATTTTTTCTTGAAATTTTATCTATTTAATCACATGTGTTGGAGAATTCTAAAAGAAAATTACAAATTCTTATATTCTATTTAGTTAAGAATGCTCTGTGACATTCATTCTCATGACATTGCATAAATTCGCAAGAAGTACTTTTTTAAACGTCCATTTTCCGTATTAATTATGTAATAAATACACAAATTACTTCTTTTGAAGCACAGAATATATTTAATATCACAATATTTGTCTGTTTTAATTTTTAATAGTTATATAATCAATATATTTTAATTTCATCCCTGGTAATACTCTTCTCTGCCTTTGAAATTTTAATTAGAATATATTAACTATTATTTTCTTAAATCTGTGTTATAAAAATATGTTGTCTTCTCAAAGGTTATACAAGGAATTCCTTTGAAAATAGCAGTTTTCTTTACACATTGTCTTTTGATCTTACATAAAATATTTAACTTTCCTTTATTACTAGTGTAAACCTAATGAAATCAACTTCTTTCAAGCATATAATACTAAAATAAATTTGCTCTTTTATATATGTTCTTACACTCAATTTTGATTTGAAAAAAAACTTCATTATTTTTAATATGTTCTTTACATAAAATTTCATTATATTAGTATTTCCAAATTACAGTAAACTTATCAGGGAGTTTTTCAATATAGATAGATAATAACAAACTCCTTCCCAATTCTTCTATGATTTTAAGTCTTTATGTATAGATTCATTATCTATTTTATAAATTAATTTACGATATCCTATATTTTAGATAACCATTTTAAAAATAAAATTCACAATATATTTTTTTCAATTGTGGCTTAATAAGCATGTTATTGTTAACTATAATTAACCTATGTTTTATACCTTTGTTCATAATTTCTCTTAGTTTATGGTCTTTCATTATATTAAAATCTCATATAATAGCATGCCCATATTGTAAATTCATATAATTACAATATTCATTTCAATCACATCTAGATAACTCACACGATTATTTTATTTCATTATAATTAAATATTAATGTTCCTAATCACTTTATACAATTAATAATTATTTATCCTATTGCCCTCTCTATTTTAACATTATTTGTAGGGAAACAGTAATGAAATTTATCAAGTAAAGCTGAAGAAATTTTGTCATTTCAATATTCTGTAAGAGAATTATTGTCCACTCTTTTTGATATGTATAGTTTTCTAAAAATAAATTTGTAGATGTCTCTAATTATATCTCATTCGGATATTTTTGGCAAAGTGTCTAATATTAAATCTCTTATTCTTGCCAATTTTTTTATTCAATACAAACATATATAGTTTAATATTCTGTGAGTTTAATTACCATATACTTGTTTATTACCATAGGCTGCAGACCGTTTTTTCAATGCTGTGCACAACTTATAATATAAAAAGACATTTTTTATTAATTTGATCAATTTATATCTGACTCAGATATAGAATAGACACCATTTAAAATTTCTGAATCAGAAAATCAGGTTATTATTGAACAATAAATAACGCATTCTTTAAAAAATTTTAACAAATTTTTATTTTTAAGTTATGAT
Source organism: Araneus ventricosus (assembly GCA_013235015.1). Classification (NCBI taxonomy): domain Eukaryota; kingdom Metazoa; phylum Arthropoda; class Arachnida; order Araneae; family Araneidae; genus Araneus; species Araneus ventricosus. Next base: position 8,080 of record BGPR01049197.1, read on the forward strand.
CCATACGTTGAGTGGCACTTTCCTCTGAGCCAGCTGCACGCGATGATTTCGTTCATGCTGGGCCTCTCTTCTGGATTTGGCTGAAGCATGCGAGCGACAATCATCTTGGCTGACCTGCTTAGCGTTTCTTCTACACTAGGCAAGAAGCTCCATTTCTTTTTCATCTGGTTGACTCGCATACTCGTGATGTCATCAGCCTTGAAGGGGTGGGTGTTGTTAAGGATTACATATATCGACACTCCTGCGCTCCATACATCCGCTGGAATTGCCTGGTAAGGTTTTCCCTTCAGGACCTCCGGGGCGAGATATGATAAGCTGAAAGGTATAATTAAAAGTGCAATTTACTGGAAAGGTATTGCTTGATAATTTCCAAGAGCATTTATGCACAAAATAGAGGTTCCTTTCACAATTTTACCTTAAGTCATACCAAAATGTTCCAGTGAAACCCTAGACAATATACTGTCTTTGTATAAAAGAACAAGACAAAATCTGTTTTGGTCTTGTGATACTATTACACTTATTGACACTATTTTCTCTCTGACTTTTAGAAATATAGTTTCCTATGATGCTCAGTGGATGGATGAGGGTAAATACTTCTTGGAATTGGTAAATTTTGTAGGCAATGAGGATCATTTTTATCTGAATGTCGTTGATAAAACACGTAAGTTCACCACTGGGCTTTACCAAAAAATTCCGTTGTATGGATCAAAAGTCACGGTTTAGTTTGGCTTTACATCCTCATTTATAATTGGGCCTTACTTCTTTGAAAAAAACACCACCTTAGAACAGTTGACAAGCTCTGCAAATGGTGTTAGATAGGCAGCTATGATACGATTTTTTTTTAATTCTTCAATGTAGCGGAGAAATTGTCTGGACTCCACCCTCTTTATGCAAGACGAAGCAGCACCTCATCTTCTGTAGTAAAGTTTTTCGGAAGACAAAGTGATAAGTAGATCATTTGAATCGTCTTGGACAGCCCGTTCACCCGATTTATTCTCCTATGACTTTTGGCTGTGGGGCTTTATTTAAGGAACAGGGTTTATTAAAGTGATATTGCAAGCATAGCTGTCGTGAAAGATAAGTTAAGTAACTGTAATTGTTACAAGCACAGGGGCATGGGGTGGCGTTCTGTCTTGAAAGATAGAATTTCATAATATTTTTCATGTCATGTTGAAATGACAAAGTTATTTTTGTACCTGTTCACTAAGATACAAATTTTTTGAACAGATTCAAATTTCAACAATTTCTACTTTTTAAAATATTTAATACACATTTATTTTAATACTAAATGTTAATATTTTTCTGTGTTTGATTTAAAATAGTTAATCCACATTTATTTTAATCCAAAATGTTAATAATTTTCTGTGTTTGATTTAAAAATTTCCATTCTATGTGTAACTATATTAGAAACATAGTTTGATAATTTGCAAACCATAGTATGACAGCAAATCAGATTCACAGCTGCCTTTCCTTCCTTTTCGTGTACGTGTTTCGAAAGCCAATTATCGAATCCACACTTTAGTTTGAACGCAAACCGAATAATTTCGGAAGGTTTACCAAAAGAAACCGATGTCCCTGATTGCCATTCCAGAGCGGAAATGGGTGCATTCTTTGATGACCCCTGACCTGTTTTTGAGATTCGAACCTCCTTAGACTCTTGGGCTGGAGGAAATGCTTGTCCTTTTTCTTCACCACCTGACTCAACACGCCCCTATTTCCGCTCCTCGATGACAGCTTGATGCAATAAATTCTTAAAGTTGAGCTCTTTTCCCAATTAAAGGAAAACTCTTGGATTGGGTAGAGATAACGCAGAGCCCCACTCCAGTTGGTCAAATTGTCAGCGACAAAGTCAGGCTCTAGCCACTCAAAACAAAATCCTTGTGGTTTGGCGAATTTTGCTCCGCTTGGCACATGAAATTTAATTCTCCATGAGCTTTTGTCGATATTCAAATTTTGCATTGTTGGAGAGGGCCTGGCGACTCCCCGAGCTATTCAAAATGGCAGTGTTTGCGAGTGTGAAGGGGACTCTTTTTTCTTGAGAAAAGAAGAAAGATGGATTTTTTGAAAAAAGAAGATTATGGCCTTTTGGAAAATAGAGATTTTGGCTTTCTTGGAGAAAATAAAACAGCAATGAATGGCATTGCTGCTAAAGGAATACGCAAAAACGAAATTTTAACCGTGACACAGGTGGTGCTGGCCGTTGCGTAGGTTATATGTACGGCCGGTGTGTTAGGCCTAAGATGAACTAATAATTGTTTTTCGAGATGAGGCACCACCACTGGTCAGCAGTCTACTCCTAAAATGATTCCCGAGCCGCCAGGACATTGTAAACTGAATAGTTCCTAGTCAACATGTTTCCGGGCACTGAGGATTCCATCTGGAGCGAAAATAGCCTTCCAGAAATTCCCTGAGCATTCCATTTGCTGGTACTCTCTTGTTACTCGAGCGTAGCGCATCTGAAGATGTCCAGATGCCGGAGACTTTCACCATTGCGGCAGATGAAATGTGCCGACACCCTCTGAGAACCTCTGTGCCTGATGCTTCCAGCCCCGCATTGTGAAAGATCCAACTGGGAGGGAAATGACAGATGACCTAGGCCAAATGAATCCCGTGGAGGTCGCCATGACAATAACAACAAATATAAATTCTAGTTCTTTTCATTACATTAAAATCAATTTATTAAAAACATAATTGAAATAGAAAAAAGTTAAATAAATTAGGTAAATCTACAGCAGCTGAAATTGGTTTTCGCTCAAATATTTCCTAGACTGGACCGTTTAGCTGTCACCTTATTTAAATCTTTATTATTTTAAAAAGTAGCAGTGCTTGTTCCAATTTATATTTATATCTAAACTAATTGGCATCTCCATTTATATGAAGTATTGTTTGAATTTTTTTAAAAAAAAGGGGAGTAATTACAGATGTTTTTTGGTGTTTATGTTATTTGAACTTCCATTCATGGTAATTCATATTTAAATTTAGAGAGCAACAGATGTTGGTCTTTGTGTTTTTTAGTTATTGTTGATTGATCTGTTCAACTCAAATACTAGATAAACTCAGAAACAATATACTTAATGATATGTGTAATCTGCTGGCATTGTTTTGAAGAAAATTTATAAAATAGGTTATCATGCTTTAAGTAATGTAATATTTTTTGCAGATCTGACCTGAAAGCATATGCTTTGTTTTCAGTGATTTTATACATATATGTGGAAGGGCCCTCTCCTGATTTGAAAAAAAAATTGTTTATATATATATATATATACATATATATATACATATATATATAT